>JABSTT010005364.1:0-17273 GCA_013339685.2 Hyalomma asiaticum
AGCTATACCAGCTTTTATGAATTTTACAGCGACGATTTCAGCGTGGAAGGATCAAGATTTTGCTTTTCACGGCCCGCCTGCTCGGGTAGGCAGCGTTGTAAGGTAACGACATCAAAAACGCAGCGTATCCCGCATGGAGACTCCCCCGCCCACCCTCTCCGCAAAAGAATATTAAAATTTATTTGCAGAAAAACTAAAGGATTCGCAAGCACCTGGCTTGACATGCATTATGAAACGACCGAGCAGAACATGTATTAAAATTTTCATTTAGATCACTGGGTAATGAAAAATTGCCGGAGTTAGTTTAATAAAGGGGCCCTTTAACATATTCTGGAAACGGTTCACATCGCTCGCAGATGGTTACGTGAAAAAGTGAACGAAATATTACTGCGCTCCGTGTACCAGGGAATTTGCAATGTGGTTTCAAACACGTCTGGGTGAAGCTCTTCTGCCAACATATGACGTCATAACGTACATTGACTCCGTCGCTTGAAGTAGATCATGGTCATTCCATGATCGCAGAAGTGTCCTCGGTAACGCTTTATTTGTTCGTTTTGAGTTCAACAAATAAACAAAACGTGCTTTGTTTTTCTTTCAGAACGACAAAAGAAGTGACGTAGTCGGTACTAATTGTGACGTCATTTACCGAAAGGAGAACGAGCGATTTCCAGGTACATATTTGAACCCAAACTGCACTTTTCCAAGTTCACGCAGCACGCTAATATCTGGTTCACGTTTCCACGGGAGCCTCCACGACTGATTGGCACGGTTTTCAACGTCCGAATAGTGTTCCAGGGCCCCAATTAAGGTGTTTTGCTTAATGAACGGATCAATAAGCCAGAATTTCGTCACTTGTAGAAGGCAGCCTTTTTGGGTCGGAAACTGCCAGTCAGGTGGATCGAACGATCATGATAGTGTCTGGCCTATCCTTATCGCACGCTTAGTGCCCTTATTCCCTCACCGTCAGCGGTGACGTAAGCACTTCCCACATTCGCTGCGATTTGGATAACCGGATTAACGATTATGCACACTGAATAAACACAGGCGCGAAAGTAAGAAAAAAAAAACGATGTATACTTACATAGGTGCTGTAGAGTTCGAGCTGGGCAAATGATAAAAGAATATGAGAAAGATGTATTGCTGCTATATCGCGAAGACATAACGTTAACAGACCACACATGCTTGTGGTTTTAAATTCTGTAGTATAACAGGAGTGCAGTATATCTGCAGTCAGTAACAAATGATCAGTGGCAACAATTAACAATTCGCATTTTTGAATTAATTCCTTCAGCGTTAATTCTGTCATGCAGTGTTTACGAAGCCACTGATTTTACCAAGAACCTCATTTGATTCTCGGATACTGACTACAGCAAACGCAAGATCTTCACTTCAGTTCTCTAGTTACAGACAATTAAGTCTGCATTAGCTGCTTTCAAGCTGCATCAGTTAAAGAGAGCGGCACTTTTTATGGATATTAAATATATCGCATTGGCAACAGAAGGCTTCAATTTTGAGTTATATGAGGAAGTGGCTAGCACTTCAGTAACTGTGAATTCCAGCACTAATGTCAAGGGGCAACGCGCAGGGTGCTTTTATCTCGTCAGCCAGGCAACGTACAGCCTATCGTGAAGAATAAATGAAAGGAACCTATATTTATCGACTGCATAGTTGGCGTTTTTCGCCAGTATTAGAAGGCATTCCGGCAAACAGGTTTCACGACCATTCTTGATTAAATACTTCAGGCGTTATGTGGTCAATACTACTCGCGCGCAGTATTACTGCGTTATTGGCTGGCTTTGTGGTGTCAGAAGCGATCGCTACTGTGATATACCAGTACGGCCTGCATGTGCGAGCGTAATTAGTGTATATCGCAGAACAAGAAGCTGGCGGGAATAAAGTGGTCGCAGTTAGCCAGGGACCAGGAAAATTGGAGATCTATGGGAGAGGCCCTTTGCCTGTAGTGGGCGCAGTCATGATAATGATTGCCTGTAGTGGGCGCAGGCATGATAATGTCACCACAGCAGAAGTTCAGCTCATGAACAGGTGCAGTGTGCCCCTTTATGAAAGACAGCACGTAAGCACGCGGTTCTGTTCAACTGCAACTTCTTGCGGTGCGAGAGAGTTGAAGCACAAGGAAGCATGTCAACTCTTGGCGTCACTCACTGTCGATCATAGCGACTGTCTTGACGGCAGTAACTCTAGCCGCCTACTGGCTACACCTGGTTAGTCGGACAAGTACATGACGCCCATAGCGAACGTGCTCCCGCATGCTCCCACTTGCTGCCCCGCCACGGTGGTCTAGTGGTTATGGCACTCGGCTGCAGATCCGAAGGTCGCGGGATCGAATCCCGGCCGCGGCGGCTGCATTTCGATGGAGGCGAAATGTTGAGGCCCGTGTGCTGTGCGATGTCAGTGCACGTTAAAGAACCCCAGGTGGTCGAAATTTCCGGAGACCTCCACTACGGCGTCTCTCATAATCGGAGCTGGTTTTGGGGCGTTAAACCCCACAAATCAATCAATGTTGCCACTTGCTGACGTTCTAACCAGATGCACCATAGCGCTCCTGCGCATTCCGTCGTGGACAGAGATCGTGCCCATGGACCTACCGAATTGTTGCAAAGCTATGCGGTCAAGTCACTCTTCGATAGTGCAGGAGCCAAACTTAGCACGCACAGTACTGCTTAAGCGTCGCGTATTGCTATGGAGATGCCCCCATTTGGCTGGACCTAGACGGTAGCAGAGCAAAAGCAAGTCTTTCGTGATTCCGCACGCACCCTGCGTCTCGGGGGAGGCGTCGCTTCGTGCTTTGCTTCTCAGTACCGTTGTGACATATTGTACCGCGCGAAAAGAGTCGAGAAGCAGCGGCGCAAGGTGGAGAGAGGTAGGCGCAGCTCTGTTCTCTGTGGGCGCATGTTCTTAGAACACCAACGCAGCAACGAACTGGCTATAGACCTGTGCGTTGGCCTTTCATAAACGACCACCCAATACAGTGTAATGGAGAAGCACTTTTACGCTTACATCTGGTAGAAACTGAAAACAGGACGAGGAAGAGAACGACGATGACGACCAGGACGCACGCTATGCAGAGAAGAACCATGTTGGCTGCACCTGTCCTGCAAGAAACATGCAAGAACGAGCAAGACAATAAATTCTGATTTCTTTTTTCATGCGTCGCCGCAGTATGTTTTCAACTGCCACCGGGTAGTTCATTACATTTGCAAAGACCCGCAATTCTATCTAGGTTGATAAGTCCACTCCTTCACAAACTAATTGGCGAGTTAACGATATTGCATTGCATTAAAAAAATATTGCGCAAATGGCTTCAGAGTCTTGATTATAAATTACGCTTAAGTTATAACGTAATGATTTTAAAATCTCGAGCAAAGATTTCTCACCACACAGCCATGTCCTTGCACTGTAACATGTACTAGCGATAATCTACAGCCACCATTACGCTAGGACACCCTCTCATGCCACACTAATTTCACTGTTGATGTGCCAGCGACAACTCAGTGTTACAGCCCTGGCAAGCTGCGAGGATCTATCTGCAGTCCCTGCGTTGATAAAATGAGCTAAAGCCAATAAGACTGGGAAAAATGCATTATACGGGAACGCTACTTGTTAGCCACGTTGGAATAAAAACCAGCTGCTCCTTTCAAAATTCTGCCACTCCATTTTCAATAATGAATATCATTCGGTATACATTTATGAGGCAAAACACAGTGGGAGTGTCTAGATTAGTGGTGCTTTTTTCTGTTAAGGTCACTAAAACAACGGCCACCGAGACGGGGTTACATCCGTGCTCTCAACATGACCGCCACGTTGACTTGTGCAAGCACATACATAGCTTCGTGGTATATGTGACGGCAGTTCCTACAGCGGAAGCTTTTCGTTATGCCATTTCTCGCCAACAGAAAAAGTGGGCCGATCGTTGAGGCAGTGAAGTCGGATATAGTTCCGCTTCATCTCGCGTCGCCTAGCAACCACCTGGCATACCCGCGCTCGCTTAGCATAGCTTAGCGACAGCTAGTGTAACCGCGAAGACGATGCCACAGCTAGTCACGAGATTTAGGTCCTGTAATTTAACGTTACATCTAGTCACGTCGCCTAGCTAACTACCCAGAATATTCTCGCTCGCAGAGCCTAGCTTAGGGACGGGTAGCGTGAACACGTAAAATGGCATCACATGTACTCACCTGACCCGAATCGCGTAACATGACGTCACGTCTTATCCCGTGACGTGTTCCCGCCAAAATCGCGTAAGACGACGTCACAACCGGACATTTCCCGCCAAGCCCATTTGAACCAGGACACGTGGCCCAAATCACGTAACATGAGGTGAAAGTTAGTCACCGGACAAGTTCCAGTCAAGCCCATGTAAGAGCTAGTCACCTGACAAATCGTGCGACTTAGTCGAGCTTGTAGAACCCGGGACAAGCTACGTCGGCCACAAGCTTGCCTGTTAGTCCAGCCTTGCACCAATAGGGCAAGCTGCCTACATTTTTCAGCAGGGTAACGCTGTTGTGAGCTCCAGTCTAGGCTCAAGACGGTCATTTTCATGCCCTCATGTTTTCAGTTTACGCTGTCAACGTAAGCACTCTTAAGATGGCGGCCACAACGATGCTTGTGCAAACACCATCGATATTTGAGAACCTCGTAGAGTGAATCCGAACTCACTGTTCAGACTGGCCTTTTAAGTCCGTGTCCTTTGACGAGCCCTCCACGGGCTGGCTGTGCGACTTGTGCTTGGTGCCGGATCGTCTGGTGCGCCGGTGACGCTGATGGCCGGACGTAACGTCGGACGTGACGCTGGCAGAGATGCTTGACGTCATGGCCTGCCCCGTACGCGTTCGGCTTTGTGCGACCGAACTACCGTGGCTGGTCTGATCGTGGAAGGCTGTCCTTGACTGCGCGCGAACACGGTCGGGAAGTATTCAACGTACCTTTATTCAGAGTAATCATGTTTCAGAGCTTACTGCAGGGACACGGGCTAAAGACAATCAAGCCTGACAGACGTCGCTGTTCCTCCGCAGTTTGTTACAGTGCACAGTATTCCAGCACAATACGGAATGAAAAGTAATTTGAAATTTAGGGAGAACACACCTAGCGACATGTATCCTTATAGAAATCTAAATCATGCATATACTTAGAAAGTTTACACAGTGTATCACAGAGCCATAAAAAGATAGGTTGCAGGGATGAGAAAGGTGAAAGGCATGGCGATGTATTTAAAGTTGCGTTAAATTTAAGAAAAGGAGAACTAAGGAAGGGTACGTAGGGAGGTTAACCTGGTTGACAATATAGCGCTACAAATGAATTAATAATCAACTAGGTTGAATCGCAGTTAACATTGTTCTCTAAGTATTGTTACCTCCATAGAGTGCAATTATGCTCCCTTGTGATGCTTTCAAATGAAGGATGTCACGGAGTCTGGGTATAGGGGCGAGAGGTCCTGGTGAGGTGCGCGGACAACTATCCCTTACAGTAGACGGACAAATATGATTCTTCAGGCTAAAATGCTTGCGCAATTCTTTATCAGGCTATCAGAAATAAATGTTGAAGAAAGAAATTGCATAAAACGACGAAAGGTATAATGCTAGCGCACATTTTACTACTACTACTACTACTACTACTACTACTACTACTACTACTACTACTACTACTAATAATAATAATAATAATAATAGTAATTTTATTTCGCTTTTTAAAACGAAGGTGTTCACGTTGAAGAAACCAATTTCACAGGAAAGATCAAAAAGGTATTTTACTACTTCAAAAGAGTGTACTGTTGGGCAAGTTGGTGTTCAGACATGGAATACATCGTGGAAGTGCTCGTCTCTTCTTCCTCTGTGTTGTGTGGTAGCGCTTCCACGATGTATTCCATGTATTTTACTACGGTACATATGTCGCAAGTCAGCACGCAAATTCAATCGAGCCAATGAAATATCTGTTCTTAAAGTAAGTTACTGGAGTATTTGGGTTGTTTTAATACACATTTGAAGTAAAGTACTGAGGAGCATATCCGACAAATTGTGTTGAGGCTTAAAAAGCCTTTAACAAACGGGGGCAGCCTCTGCTCATGCCAGCGGAATGTAATAAGCATAAACCAATTTAACTAAAGAAATAAGGCTGGCGCCAAAGATGTAATTTAGACTTAAGAGAACAAAAGGAATCGACTGCTCAGCGTCCCTACCCACGAGATGGGGACCAGCGGTATCTGTTTGAAAGTAGACAATCTACTGTAAGAATAAAAAAAATCTTCTGATCCTCTTGAGTAACCTCTTGATCCTCTTGATGTTCCATGCCAACGTTAAACACTATCGCTACACGTTAGACAACGTAAACGAAGTTTAATTAGGTTCTGCACAAACACGTCAAGACCATAGGCACAACCACAAAAGCCGCTTTCCATGATTCGTAAAAGGTGACAACGTACCCCAAAGTTCACCATGGTGGAACTCCGCGGCTCCACAGCAATCGGAACGATGTACCCTCCCCAAGCTGGACCGGACATTCGTCTCGAGTCCACCGTGTTCAGGAACGGAGCGAATATCGCCGGAGGTGGTGGCATGTCGCCGATCGCCGCTGAACGTCCATCATCGGAACCACACACCCTCGTCACATCGAACGAACTGAACGTTGTTCGCTTCATGGCTGGAAATTTCGCAGGGACTGGTCCCTAGGATTCGTCAAGGGACCCTTCGGAAAGAGCGCGTCTCGCAAAACGCCCTGATGGAACGTGCCGGGACCGCGCTTTGTTGTCGTCTTTCGTCGGGTGTAATCAAGCTTGACCTCGCTCGCGATAATCACGTGCGTTCGCGGCTACAAACCAATTAATTCGCTTAGTTTGCTGCCACAAGTTTTCTAGATTGTAGGTGCGCTATAGATTTCTCATATCACTTCGGTCTAATCGCCAGATGGGGTTGAGTCGCCTTTTACTTTACGTCAAGATATGACAATAATTCTGCATATAGCGTAGCTCAACTCACAGATTTAAAATCCCTCAAGGAAGGACGCCTGCAATGTGACGTCGATGAGGCTAATGCGCAGATCACATACGCATATCTCGCATGTTCATATATTACCATACACGATCGCCGCCATTTGCAGTTCCGCCCGCTCTCTCTTTCATTACTATTGTCAGCGTCATCACTAGCTGACTATTTCCCTAGGCAGAGCCCGGAAACAGTCGGGTAGTGACGACGCTCCTCTGCGCGATCTCCCTACTTTAATGCGATTAAAGCCTTCCTTTCTCTCTCTTACTCTCTAATACTGAATAATATGTAACCAATGATGTGCGCATGCGTGGATAAGGGCAGACGAGGAAGACAGAACGTATAGTTGGGAGTGTGTCGGAAGCTATGACCAGCGCTGACAATATTGTTCATCATATTTTTTTTTCAGGTAAAACATAGAAAAGAAAATTGCGAAGCACAGTGCAGCCATAACCACGCGATTGTCAGAGAACACACGGAAAGAATAGTGAGAAAAGCGCAGCTGTCTATCGAGCCAGTTACTAGGTAGCAGCAAAAAACAGTAGATGTAGCCTTAATATCGCGCAAAAAAAAAGAAGAATACAACAATGCATTTTATCTAAAGTCAAACGCTGTTCTTAACTACCATGGCCTACCTGCATGTGTTGGAGTAAATAAGGCGCAGTTTGCAGCCAGATACCAGACAGAGCGTTTTCTGAACGCAATCGTATACACACTCGTTTTGTTCCTACTTAGACTTCATTATAAAGCTCAAATTGGTGGGACGCTTAACTTGTTGATGAACTGCAATTAATCAGCCCCCAAGTTCAGTGCTTGAAACAAAGGAGGCAGGCTACAAATTTATTTCAAGGTAATTAAATCGATTATCCAGGCCGCGGCGCCACCAGCTTGACGTAGGCGAAATCTACTGTGCGATGTTAGTGCATGTTAAAGAACCCAAGGTGGTCGAAATTTCCGGAGCCCTCCACTGCGGCGTCTCTCATAATTATGTCTTGGCTTTGGAGCGTAGTATTCCTGGAATTATTAATTTGATTGATGTCTTTATTATACGACATTGACCTTGGTCTTAACTATAACATATTAGTGGGTATGATCAACACGCTCAATCATGTAAAACCCCAGCTGCATTTTACCAGAAAAAAATATTACGCAATAAAATTCGGTGTACACAAAGTCTGGACTTTTCCCTTTTCTGTTATGATTTGTGTAACGTCTATGAAAGCAAAGAAAAAAAAATTGTTCTTGCTTGGAACTGGCTTCCATGACAAGCGAGGACTTTGGAAAATAATATCCTCAAGTTGGGCTAACGCTTACCTTAATGATCAGTACCGAATTTATCCTAGTGTCACTGGGATTCAGCAGAGACGCCTTTAAGGTCACTGGAAGTTTTATCACAGCCAGAAAAAGATTACGCCGTTAAATTACCAGAAATTGCCGTTAACGCTTTCCATCACTCTACTGTTCTATTATCTCACATCAAATTGAATGATGGCTTTCGAAAGCTCTAATGCTTTATTTTTGTCCCTAATTTAGTATAGCACTATTACGATAGCATTCTGAAAAGCAATAGCGAAACCTCTGGTCGCCGCAACAACAACAGCAACCTCTGGCTTTTTCATCTGTTCCCTGTAGTGGGTGCGAACCAGTGGCAAGGAAGGACAAGAAGAAGCAGCGAGCAGATTCTCAAGACCTTCATAAGGTACGCAGAATATTTCTCCCTTCACCTGATGACGTACGTCAATTCAATTAGATTGTCTTTCATGCGCGGGATCTCCATGTCCCAAAAAGAAAACTTACTCTCCAGCTGTAGGTAAAACGGTATGACAAAACCTCATTCCGTGCTTTAATCGGCAGGATGGCGCAATGGCGAGCGAAAGGATCGCTGTTATAAAGAACGTTATAATGGTGACATCACAGTACTGATCTTGTGTTACAAGTTCATCCAATAGCGGCCTGACAGGGGCGGATTTGCAGTGGTTGGAGGTGGAACAACTTTCGGGGAAACATAACATGAATCTAAGCACCACAATATGAAACTCGCCCAGCAACACGACCTATTGCATGAGTTTATGTGTTCCTGTTTTGATACCGTTGACTGATTGATTGTGGTTCCGTTAGTAAGGACGCTAATTTCTGCAGCCCATGTAGGGAGCACGGCTAAGCGTCCGTGGGGGTGGGGGAAAGGGAGTGAAAGAGATAGAGAGGAGAGAAAGGCTGTAGTGGAGGGCTCCGGAAATTCAGACCACCTGGGGTTCTTTAACGTCCACTGACAACGCACAGTACACGGGCCTCTGGCATTTTCGCCTCCATCGAAAATGCGACCGCCGCGGCCGGGATCGAACCCACGTATTTTGGGTGGCAGCCGAGTACCGTAACCACTACACCACCGCGGCGGACAATACCGCTGTGCTTAAAGTTCATTATATGCTACTGGCGACGCCAGTGCAGAAAGGAGGGTGTGGGCGAAGCTTACTACCGTAGCTGAATGTCGCTCGCTTATTTATTATACCGCGCTAGCGTCCAGTTGCCTTCCGCTCAGCGCCTTCTAACAACGCGAAGTAATGAGACGTGATAGAGTTGCGCATGCGTACGAGCTTTACTCGAATCTCATTCCGTTCGCTAGGTTCCTCCTAGCGACACAACTCAGCCTTTGGCACAGTGAAGTCTAAGAACGCTTAAAAATGCCTGAAAGTACCTAAAGGTGATAAGCAAGGAAGCTTCTACGACAGGGACAGCGGTCGCGCCTGTGGGAAGAGCAAAGCAGAGGAAACCTGCGCTTCATGTAAATTAGTATGCATGGCGTTGCTCTGTCACATTTCGTTGCTTTGCACTGTTAGGTTCTCCGCGGTCGGTAAGTCGACGTTCTCAGTGTACAGTTAAATAGTCGGGCGACTGTGCATAGTAATTTCGGTTTGGTTAAAGAAAAGACTGTAGTTCCTGCAGCGCTTATCGCGGGTATGGCCCTAAGGGGCACTAAAATGAGAGAGTTGAAAGGAAACGAAAAGCAATCGAAGGCGGGGGGGAGCGGGGGGGGGGGGGGGCACGCAAATTTTGATCTCCTGAGACTGTAAATGAGTGACGATGATTTTGATTCGATAAAAAAGCCCATGTTGGGAATACGGAAGGGAAAAAGGAGTGAAAGAGATAGAAAAGAAAACGCCGTAGCGGAGGGCTCCGCAACTCAGCAACGTGCACTGACAACGCGCCTCTGGCATTTTGGGCTCCATCGAAAATGCGACCACCGCGGCCCTAAATGGCCTCGGCTTGTATCGTTCCCTCGCTTCTGGCCGCATACTTCAGGAGCAATCGTAATCGCCGAAGACATCGCCATCGCTCCTGCGATGGAAACGTTGCTGCACGCACTTCTAATGAACTACGCAGTTTTTACCACAACAATGATGGATTTGTTAACGAAAAAAAGTGACCGGCATCGTCGTTTCCGACACGAATAGCACCGAAAATCGGATGTCCTCGAAAAAGGTAGTGTCGTTGACTGGGGATGTAAAAAAAAAATGAATTGGTAAAATTGGTTGACAGGGCACGAAGACATGATTAAAATGACTAATAGACCATAACATGAGTAACATGATATACTCGCCGTTTACGTCACAAATGGCGATAATAAAATAACGTGTGGCTCACACTTGCATTTCTCGGCCACAGTTATATGGGTTGAGTCACGCGTTTATGAATGTTAAAATAGCGTGAAATTGCATTCACATATCAAGGGAACCTTGAGGGCATGCGAGATTACATCTCGTGATGTGAGATCATCCATAGATGGCATATATAAATTAAAGCAACTCACGGGAAAGAAATTTTCTGACAACTCGAAACGGCTTTGGTACGGGATAAGGAGCTGGAGAAGACGATTTCTTGGCGCTCGTTTCTAGGTTTTCTATTTTTTCTTTTTTATATTTCGAAATCTCGTCCTCTGGAACACTGCGATAGGCGCCAAAAGTACACAAATTCAAATCGCGATCGAAATGAAAGAGCGAGCGATAAAATGGTCCATGGCTCCAGTGATCCAGGTCGGGTGGTTGGCCGGGCCTGAAGCCTGTTGCACGGCCGTGGCGAAGCCGGCTTAAACGTAGACCTGGACAGGCCGACAGCAAGTCCTCACTGTCACGTTACCGATTGCGGCATCACAAGATCGTTTATGAGCGGTCGCCGATGGGGTATGCGTAGCTGCGACCCGAAAGCTCTTTGATGTATCCTCCTCTCGGCGGGATAAACGAACAGGCAGGTCTGACCTACACGGGAGTGTAAGGGCTTGTGTGGTACGCCAAAAGTTTACTTGTACGAAGCTTTGCTTCAAACACCACCAATATTGTGACCACCCCACCTGCCGCTCCGAGCAAATGCAAAGCATATTTATCTGTCAGCGGATCGATGAACAGATCGCTAGAAACCATGTAGAACAGGGAATGTCGCTGGAACCAGCGTTTTGATAAGTGGACTTGTCTTCGTCAGGACGACAAGTGGACGTCTTCGTCCATACGGTTGCCGTCCTGACGCAAGTCCACTTGCTGAAACGTTGGCTCCTGCGACATTCCCTGTTCAAACGATCTGTTCATCGATTCAAGCCTCCATCTGCCCCTGAGCTTCTCTTCTAGTTTGTACTGCTGCCAATGAATGCGATTATGAACATGAGTGAACAATGAACATTCATTTTATGCCAAAAGTACACGGCGAGGCGTTTTTGAACTTTTGTATAATCATTAGTGAATATTTCTTATGCTTGTATGTTTACTATGTATTCTTTGTATATTTTTATGTTGAAAGTGTATAGCGACGCGTTTCAAACTTTGTATATGAACTAGTTCGGCGTTTTCAGATGTTTTAAATTATTTCTATTTTTACTGTGTTTTTTTTTCTCTTTACAAGGATCTATTCATTCATTGCACTTTGATTTTGCCCGCCTACTGTTTGTTGCCAAAAAAAGGGACATAGACCTCGTCATGCCGTAATGTCGCTTTTGTCTGTGTTCCTGTTATCTGTACCAAGTATAGATACGAAATAAAGTTCAAAGTTCAGTTCAGTTCAGTGAATGCCTCTGTCTACGTGAGTGGACGTGAGTACGAAAACGAGTGACAACTGGTACGTGACCATAGACACGGCTCCAACAGTTTGTACTTTTTTATTTTTTTATTGCAGCCGCAGATTAATATGGAAGTTGCCGAGCCTCGAGACAAGTGGAGCCACAGAATCGAGTTCGTCCTCTCATGCGTCGCTTTGTCTCTCGGCCTCGGGAACATGTGGAGGTTCCCGTACCTCACCTACCAGAATGGAGGAGGTGCGCTCTTAGGTCAAAATCATTTTCTTCGGCCAAATTTGCGGGCTTGTACCTAAACATTAAAGTAATAAGTTCATATTTTTAACATCAGCAGCAGGGATAAGAAGTATAGGGACACTAAATTACAATTTATGGTTTTTTACTTAGTGAAGCTGTAAAAAAATATTAAAACAAAAAATAAATGCAAGCAGACCAGAGGATAAAGGGCTGGTTCGTTAGACACGAAGAGCCCTTTATTTTGCTAGGCCCGAACGAGCAACGACAAAAGGAGACATCCACTCTTTTTCGGGAAATCCACTCTTTTTCGGGACATCCACTCTTTTTCTTTCTTCTGACAAAGACAAAAATATGCCCACATGTTTGCGTTGTGAAATGGATCGCATTGCCTGGGCGCTGTTGCGTGCTCCGCGATACCAAGGTGCGTCTGTATGTTAAACACGTGCGCATGTTGTGATCCGGTTGTGATGATGACTGGCCTCTACCGAACCTCGAGGCCATTCGATTTTCATCTGACGGCGAGTGGGACTCGAATGTCAACCAGCGCGTCAATGTCGGCGTCGTGCACGCTGTGTGAGGGAGTAATTTTGGCTGATTTTATGAGGGTTTAACGTCCCAAAACCAGTTCTGATTATGAGAGACGCCGCAGCGGAGGTCTCCGGAAATCTTGACCGCCTGGGGTTCTTTAACGTGCACTGACATCGCACGGCACACGGGCCTCAACATTTCGCCTCCGTCGAAATGCAGCCGCCAAGGCCGCGATTCGATTCCGCGACCTTCGGATCAGCAGCCGAGTGTTATAACCACTAGACCACCGTGGCGGGGGTGACGAAGTAAATTTTCGTGAGTTCGTAATTTCTGGGCCGAAAATTATGCTTGTCCGTGAGGTGCTACCAAGCTCACCGTTTTCCTCACTGCCGTACATGAGTGGGCACCATCTCACCACAAAGATTACTTTGAAGGTGGTCTGCCTAAAGTACTGCGTTTCACCACAGGTCATACACGTTGTAAACAAAATAACTGACGTGCTGTTTTTATTTCTACATGTATCATGAGTGACCCTGATGAAGCGATGGTGCGCATTACAAGCAATATTGTGCATCGAGTTGAAAGAAGCTGCATGAGGAAGTAGGCGCTATTTTTTTTTTTTGCCGTTGTTGTTGCTGTTCCATTAACGCGCCTAGGGACACGTGGGCTAACAAGGGTGCGAGACAAGCATAAGCTTGGTTAATGAATAGGTACTGAGTTTACGTGCATAAGAAACCGCTTCGGAGCAGGCACTACAGATGTCTTTCTCTAATACGTCTACGTAAATATATTTAGGCAATATAAACTGAGTTCTTGTCGGTTATTTTAATCATTAATTCAGCAACTCATTCATTACATCCGAAAGATCACATGAGCCGCTCTGTACCTGTGCAGTAGTTCATTGTAACGTTGCGGTTTAAGGGCGCTCCAAATCTCTCCCAGCTGTCATATCAGCACATTCTTATTTCTTTCCGCAACTGCGTCGGTTCTTTTCGCTTATGCAGCTGCGTTCCTGATACCTTACGTGCTCCTGCTGACGGTGCTCGGACGTCCCATGTACTTCCTGGAGCTCATTCTGGGGCAGTTCTGCAGCTCCTCCACCATCAAGGCATTTGCATGCGTGCCGCTTGCTCAGTGTAATTATCACAATTATTTGGTTTGACACAAGCACATGTACCCTACATACTTGCAGATTTTAACGCGACACTAGGAGTGCGTGGCCGCTGGTACAAATAGCTCTACGAGTAAGAGAAGGTGGAAGGAAACTGTAATATTGTCGTATAGCGGGAAGACGAGAGCGTTCTTGAAGCACGATTATTGCTTCCGATCGCCAGTGAGCGATCCTGTGGTTCAGCGTTTAAGCATTCTCTATGGTTTAAGGTCTTTAACTTTTTTTTTAATCATTCCATCTGCGATAAAGTTTCAGCATTATCTCAAGGCTTTTTTCTATACACATGCTTTTTGTATTGGTAGATGCTAGATAGCTTTAGAATACACATGGCACGTGTACTTTACACTCGTTTGTTTATCATAATCGTGTCACAACTGTTTTAGAATAGGATTTGCCGCGAACGCTGACGCAAGAGAATCGTACTGAAACAGTCACGTCATGAACGCAGATGAGCTCTGCATGCGGTTGGGGTACTGAGGTGAAGCAGGGGGTCCCCTTTTTGTGCTCTGTTCGAAAGATTGTGGGCGGAACGCTAACTCAATCGAGGTTAGATTATAAAGCATGCACAATGGCAAGGCGAATAGGCGGACGCAAAGGTTTTGCTACCCAAAAACTCTCTATTGAATTCCACGTTTAGGCAAGCAGGCATTTCGCGATGTTACTTCTGTGAAGCGGAGGTCCCTTTTTTCGTTCCTGCGAAAGAAGTGAAGGCAAACTTATTCGCTGTGTGACAGCACCTTGATATGCTCATTATCGAAAAATCCACGCCTTGGGTGGCGCGGAAATGGAGGACGAGCATATGCCGAACTCGATCACGCGTCCACACTCCAAAATGTTAGGTCGGCTTTTAATTGTATCATGGTCCTTTAGTGTATCTAACACATTTTTTTTATTTATTTATTTATTACATACTGCTGACCTGCTTACCAGGTCTTAAGCAGGAATGGGCATATACAGAACTCTTCGCTGCAAGAGTAACATAATAGATACACTAATTTGCTGAAAGCCATATGGAAAACATGATACACAGTGCAAACAGTATACATTAGAACATTTTAGAACAATATAGGAAAAACAAAACAAAAGCACAACAAATAGCATGATTTCACCCTCTGGACAGCACCTTGATATGCTCATTATGCTGAATACAAAGAAAAGCAATACGTATCTCTGGCAAATATATGGCTATTCAATAAGTAATAGTACAATTTCTTAATGGTTATTGAGTGCACTTAGGAATAAATCAACTGTTGTACATTCCACTATATCGGCTGTTAGGCTATTCCACTCACGGGTAGTTCTGGGAAAAAAGGAATACTTGAACGTATCTGTGCGGTTTACGTAATCTACAACTTTCTTCGAATGACATGAGCGCACAGCACATTCACTTGTCATTCATTTGAGCATCTTGTGGCAAAATTTTACTTCTTGCTTTATTGACACCTCTGGCAAACAACGCCAGTTTCGGTCAATGACCGAAAAATAAAATCCGACGTAGGTCAGGAAGGAAATAGTACATTTTCTTCTTTTTTTGAAGCTATCGGTTTTTCTAGGGATGTCGGTAATGTATATTGGAAACTCAGTAAAGAAGAAGGATCAGCCCATAAACGAAAGATCTCTGGAAAAGTAATTGCACTACAGCCTTTGAAAATTCAAAAACACGTGCATCAACAGGGAGTATTCAAAATACTTTAAAATTGGCGCAGACGTGCCCATGGTGATGATGTACGCCGTGTTCCTCACAATCATCTACTACAACGTGATTTCGTCCTACGCGCTCGCCTACGTCTACTACTCCCTGTGGAAAGTGCTTCCCTGGACTAAGTGCAACCCGGAATGGACGAACCAGTACTGTTTCGTGCAAGGATCGAAATTCGTAAGTACGCGTGAGTGATTGTTTAGTGCTCTGCAATACCAGCGACTCGGTCACTATAGCTGTGACGGCACGCACGACGTTCACGGTCGAGGGATTCGCTTAAGCTTACCCTGCGAGGAAATAATGTGGCTGAAGAAAACGTAAACTGCGTAGGCGCTCGGTTGAAAAGCAGACACTGGTCGCAGTGTCCACTGAAAGGGACACTAAATGGAGCCATAAAGCTGAGGGAGCTTGAAACGTCAGCTATTTGTAGAGACCAATTTGCCATTCATGACAAGAACCGAGCAGTTTTAAGCGAGAAAACGGCGAATATGAGCAGTGCCGAAAGCGGCGCTAGACTTCAAAACAAGTAGATAAGTCGATGCAGATTGTTGTCTAGTGTGCCCTTAATGTTATAGCGATACTGGGTCTAGGAAAGATCAGTACTTCGGGATGTCGCTGACCTCCAATTGCGGTTGTGCAGAGGTCGTCCCCGTTGACGTAGTATATGATTCACTGATGCGCTTATTTCATGTGTATCAGTTTTTGATTGTAGCCTATAACACGTAGTTGTAATGTGACGCGAGCAAACCTGCTTTACAAGAGCGTTCATGCGGCCATGTGGACAATAGCTCCAATTTCTTTTTTCGATCTTACTGCACCATGTTTTTGATGTAGTCGCTCAGAAGTGATTTCTCTCCAACAGCGATGCCAGTACTGTTTGCAATTGCATTTTCTTTCTCCAGAATGCTGTTGAGCTGTCGAATAACTTACAAGGTTCCGCGAGGGTCATGTCCTTCAGTCCCTTTGCGAATTACCTTCGTAGTATATAACGAGATATTTCTCATGCTATAACACGTGGGCTGCCCCATACTTTGGATCCTCTCTTATGTCGTTTCTTTCTGCCTTGCTTCCACATCTGCTTTATATAGTGACGTGTAAGGTGGCTATAGCTCTAAATAAATAAAAAAAATAAATAAATAAATAAATAAATAAATACGTTTGGACGTCTACTCATGTATGCCATAACACCAACACTCCAGCTTATAACAAAGCGAAAACCACTAAGTGTCTTCGGCCAAATGCATCTCAAAAGATTGTTCTTTTTAAAGGCCAATCAGTAGCTCGATTTCGTGCAGTTATTCGGTAATTCATTCTCACTTTCTTCCGACGCATTCTCCTTAAATGCAGAAATCTTGCAAGGAAGCCAACGAATCTCTGCTAATCCTTTTCGCCCGCGTAAACTCTACCGAAAGGGATGCGGTCGCCATCAATAACGGCTCCGTGGTTATCATGGTGCCTCGTGACGAGTTCGAGTCGAGATACAACGGATGCAAGAACGCCAACGAGACCTCGATGGAGCAGTTCTTCTAGTGAGTGCATTTCATTGTCACGCAAATCGATGGACTCGCACAGAGGACAACTGTGGTT
>JABSTT010005365.1:0-17404 GCA_013339685.2 Hyalomma asiaticum
TCTTATAGTTATTTGCAGTTTTTGTTCCCCAGAATAAGGCACAGTAACTAAGTTTGGAATAAAACAGGGCGTAGTACATTGCTTCCTTTAATGGTAATGGTATAAGATTACTAATTTTATACATAGAGCCTACTGCTTTGCTAAGGTCAACGCATAGTTTATTAAGATGATTGTCCCAAGAAACATCTTCTTGAAACAAAAGGCCTAGAAACTTTTGCATTGTTACTTGATCTATGCGATTTCCTCTGAATAAGACAGTAATACTAAGAGGCATTGGCTTACTTATAGGCCTAAATACTATATACTTTGTTTTGGTAACATTTAACTGAGGTTTGTTTAAGTTCAGCCAGTCAGATAACAAATCTAAATATGAATACACTTCTTTTTCAATATGCTGTAGGGATGAATTTGAGAAAAAAAGATTAGTGTCATCCGCATACATGACTATGTTCGGTATAGGTGAAATGCTTGGGGGGTCATTAATGTATATATTAAAAAACATAGGGCCAAGTATAGATCCTTGCGGAACGCCAGTCGTTATCTTAAGCTGTGTAGAGGTCGCCTGATTGATTGAAACATACTGTAAACGAACATACATGTATGTATGTATGTACATACGTACGTCTGTATGTATGTATGTATGTATGTATGTATGTACATACGTACGTCTGTATGTATGTATGTGACCCGCCACGGTTGTCGAGTGGTTATGGCTGAGCCGAAGGTCGCAGTTTCGAATGCCGGCCGCGGCAGTGCATTTCGGTGGAGGCAAAATGTCGAGGCCCGTGTTCTGTGCAATGTCAACGCACGTTAAAGAACCCCAGTTGGTAGAAGTTTCCGGAGACCTCCACTACGGCGTCTCTCATAATCAGAGCTGGGTTTGGGACGTTAAACTCCACAAATCACTGTATATATGTATTGTGTACGCGTGTGTGTGTGTGTCGTCGGTTAGGAAAAGCTGTTGGTCGGCGGATCCTCGAGGTTAGTGCAAAATCTTGTGTAGTGCAGAAAGATTCAAGTTGGATGCGCGTGCATATATGTGTGTTTCCTGCGTGAAGAAAAATTGTGGGCCGATCCCGCGGACGTTGTGGAAAATCATGTGACGCGCAGAAAGCTTCAAACGTTGCGCTGCTCCAGCTCCGCTGGTCCCCCATCGCCGCAGAGTACAATAGATATGATTTTAAATCTAGTTTGCTTACTGCTAATCCATGCCTATATTTGACCTTGTGAGGGGAACGTGCATTATATTTCTGTACCAATAGCCTCCTGTCCGCAAGGCAGATCCAACATATTTCATGATACAGCTACCGCTTATATACGCAACATTTTCCCGTGGTTCAAATACTGGCATCGAACACACAAATGAAAAAGCTTGTGTATTTAAATCCCTTCAAAGTGCGCTAATTAGGTGACTTGCAATTCCTACAGAAAATGAGTGATCCTATGAATATTTGCGGGCTTCTTTCAACGTGTGACTCGTGCCAGCATATCTTTTTGTTGGGGTTTCGTACCATGCGCAACATTCTCTTAAATATTTTTCGCAGTGCAACTCGCGATAGGCGGAGGGGGTGGAGTGGGGGGGGGGGGCGAATGCTCCTGTGCTCCTTGAGAACCACAAAGTCCTCAATCAAAAATGTGTTCCAGAGCTATCGCTATAAATAAAAGTGAAACAGTTATTTTCGAAACCCATGTGTTATATACATAACCGTTTGGAAAGGAACATAGGTTCATTTCAGGGGAACATGGAGCGCCAACGCTGTGACGCCCCGCGTAGATAACTCCAATTTTTCAATTTCTTTACGTGATTGTTTGGCCAGTTGGATCAGGCTACGCACCGTTGCGTCGATCCTACCTACGACAACAGAGCATGCAAGAATGAAATATTAAAGTAAAGCATCGGAGATCAAGCACCTTTGTAAATACTATATGCTGGCTAATCCTACAGAGCGAGATGACGCTGCTCCAACCGCAATATCGCGGATTGTCTACGCCTCCTCTCGGCTCTACACGGATGATATTAAACGCGCTGGCGCACAACAGAGCTGGAATTACAACCGCCAAATACAAATAGCCACGAAAGCATAAAATACCCACAAAACAGGACGCGTTACGCCGCTACGCCTTCCTTCTGAGTCTCTGACCCGTAAGGAAATTCCACGCCCCTTCAGTGTTTACAAGGTGTTGCTGAAGATTGTTCGTTGTCACTATGGCGCCTTTAAGAAAGGGTCTTACGAGTGATCTCCGCAGCGCGTCACCAACCCACAGCGCCCACCCGGTGCTCGCAGTGCCTTGGTAATATTCCGGCGTGGTTTCAACGGTGGAGCTGTTGTTGAATGTCGAGGCTGTGCCATGCATCGCATCACCTCCTCGACGCACTCTTGCGCTGAGCCCACTCCTACAGGGCAGTGATTATGCGATGGCTAATGTGCAATTAAATGCTGAAAAGACTTCGCGGGATGTTTCCGGCTTCGATCCCTGAATCCACTGCTGCGCTTATATAGCATCAAATTCTAAGAAAGAAAGAGAGAGAGAAAGAAAGAAAGAAAGAAAGAAAGAAAGAAAGAAAGAAAGAAGAAAGAAAGAAAGAAAGAAAGAAAGAAAGAAAGAAAGAAAGATAAAGAAGGCATTCGTTAGTGCATAGTGAACGAACACGTATCGACAGCAGATGATGGTGAAGTGTTGTATTACTAAGAAAACTGTAAGACGTAAAGTTATCAATGACTTGACATCCTACCTGGTACATATAACGGCTAGCGATAAAATAACACATGCGCTGCTCAGGCAGTTTTTACGGCGGGGGAACTGGTTTGACTGTTTTCTCAAAGACCTATTTCCACTTGGGTGTACGATGAGGCTTAAAATGTTTTCCTGTGCGATTCTGTTCTAATCATATAACTAATCATATAGTTGCGGCGGAGTAGTGAAGCTTTGCAAAAAGCCGTTCCTGAAACTTTTCCGTAGTTCTGAGTGGATCAGCTTCGGTTCTCTTCTTTCGCACCCTTATGTTCTCTAGATGCAATATGTCATCGCTGAATGCTGCCTGTTAAAGAAACGCACCAACCAAACATCACTGATTCTTGAAGTCGAATGTCTGACGAAGTTTCATCTGGTTGGCGCAAAATATTGGTGAAAACGCAGATAGACGCCGACCAAGGAAAATAAGATTTACTGACGTACCAACAAGGCTTCCGTGTGGAAGTCGATATGTCAGTAAATTTTATTTTCCTTCGTGTGTGTTCTCGCCAACCACTGATTTTTCTTCTTATTGAGGTACGTTTAACTTAGATCTGTCCTTGCGCCTGGACACGTAATGTAAGTTACTTGGTTACCTAGACGAACGTTTACAGAGGACATGGTGAAGAAGATGAGACTCCATTGTCCCAAAATATGTGGTTGTCACGCGTAAAAATGTGCAAGCAACACGATTATAAGTCGTTCTTAGCAGGGTCAAATCTTCAGCAGTACCTATATCTTCGGGTGTTCCCTAAAAAAGCGTATGGGGGCCCAAATTTTTCTTAATATAGATAATGCAACTTATCGACAACATTGAATTACCCATAGAGCTATTCGCCAATAAATGTATCATCCACAGATTAATTACTATGTAAACTGGCACAGACATTTCGAAAGCGCATTTAGGTAACGCAGCAGACTGATGTCTTACTGATTAAGCGTTCCAGCAGCGTAAATTATAGCAGAAAATTGACAAATTACGGCCGCTATAATCAATAAATGGTATGTTTGTCGAAATACAGCGCGACTCTAAGCACCTAAAGTGTCTACTTGACCGGAACACGTACTTGGAACGAAAAGATTGACCCTATCATAGGAGAGACTAGTAGGTTACGACCTCTCATTCGGAGAAATTATAAAGTTGCGACACACGATATTAAGGAAACATGGCGCTTCTGACAGGTTAGAACAGTATTTCATTACGGCTGCATAGTATGGGACGATAATTAAAGTTACCTCATTTTTAGAGCGCAATACCTATTAAACCTAGAGGTACGACATTTTTGTCAAATTACAGCGTGCATAAAATCACTTCAGAAATGAAAACCACTTTAGGAAGGAATCCGCTGCATGTAGGCAGGTACAAGCTAAGGCTAGAACTATTTCATGAAAAATATGATATTTTCATAGGCATCATTCGCTACAACTGTATTCTGTATCTAGATAACATATCCACTGGTTGTGAAAAACCAATACATAAGAGCCTATAACTGCAGAACAAACACATTTTAGCACTACCTTTTACCCAAAACAATAAGACGACGCAAGAATTCATCAAATGAACTCGTAAATGCGATTGCTAAGTTATTGTGTTCTATGTTCGTCGCAGAGTGTCTCTCAAGAAAAACTCTTTATAAAGCCTCTTGTGTAACCTGATGCACTTTTAACTTTACGAGATTGCACGGGTTGTTCTCTCTTTAGATGCTTCACAATAATTCAGTAACAAAGCCTTTCTGTTTTCTTGTTACATATGTGTACCCCACCTCTTCCCTCACGTAATGCTTGTAAAGAAATCTACGTTGTCTGAAAGCAAATAGATACGTCGGGAAAAGCAATGATATGTCGGCGCTGCAACATTCTCGGCAGGAAATACTGGCTGCAACTACTAGGTCTGGAATATGCACTCACAGGTGGAATTTACCGGTCTTTTTAATTTTGTGAAATACACTATGTGCGTTAACAAAGAAGTTGCCCTTATTAATTTCGAAAAGAGGGACAAAACTCACTGTTCCGCCTCTGGGCCTCTTGACGCTAATCGGGTCTCTAGACGCCCGCAGAATGCGCCACCGCGTGGTGTCAACAGCTGCGGAGCTCCATTTTCAATACAAGGCTCGATTTGCCATTGTACATTCAGTGCTGCTCTCCCTGATATTGAATGGCGTTTGTCCTTACCCGCTGTCAATTTTGCATACTGACACGTGCGGTTGTTCTGGTTTGTTGAAGGGGACCGCCGTTATCACTTTCCTGTGACACGCGTGCTTGTTTTAATTCTTTGCGGGGAGCGCCGTTATCACTTTTTGTTATGTGCAGCGCAGGTCGCGTTTATATTGCGAGTCGCGTCTGGAAAGGTGTGTACCGTTCACTAAACTCTGCATGCCTCACGCGCGCATTTGAGTGCGTTCTAGAATGTGAGAGATAATGCGAGAACGCGTTATGGCGTGTGTATAAAAACCAACGGATTCCGCCGCTTGTCAGTTTTTCCGTCGACCGACGACTGTTCCCGCTGCTATTGCTTTGCAGTGGTATTAGCTTTGTTTTGCTGGGCAGATGTGTTCCCAATAAACAGTTCGCCTGACATCGTCTTGAGTTCTGACGCTTTCAAACCGTCTCGACGTGACATCTGGTGGAGGTGCTTCTCGGTAAATGTACCGCATGCCCCCTTCCAGCCTTGAGCCAAGCCCGGGTCGTCAAGAGGACGATCAAACCCGGCAATTCGAACTAGCCGCAGGCAGCAAGGACTACCACCAGAATACCAGCGGCTTCCCGACAAGGACCAGAAGGCAAGAACTGTGATCAAATCAGCATCCACAATGACGCAACCACGGTCTCCTGTAACCGTCGCCATGCAGCAACCCAAAGAGCCGCCTACATCCGCAGATCGTCATGCGAGGATTCGGAAAGCTGGCTGGACATCTACGACCACGTCACAGCCTTTAACAAGCGGGACGTGGAAGATAAGCTGTTTCATGTTTACTTCTACCCAGAAGGCGCAGCTAGGACCTGGTTCGAGAACCGACAGTCCACGCTTCCAACCTGGGGCATGTTTCGTGCCACTTTCCTGGATGCCTTTGAAAGCGTAGTGCGCAAGGAAAGAGTCACATACCTGCTGTATACATGGCTCCAGCTCCTGCTGTATACACGGGCCCATACCTTCTGTATACACGCTGACGCCGGCATTTCCGAAGAAAAGAAGGTTCGCCTGCTCATGCGAGGAGTGAATGAGGTGCTCTTCGCCGGGCTGACGAGAAACCCACCGATGACCGTCCAGTGGCTTCTCTCCGAGGCAACGGCCATCGAGCAGACTCAAAATGCGCACCCTGTGAGTTCAATTGACACTTGTCGATAGTTCGCTAACAGGAACGCCAGACGACGAACCACCGTCCTCGACATGGTTATCGACGGCCACAGCGACACCACCTTGGTCGACACCGGAGCCGACTACTCTATCATCAGTGGCCTTTTTACTGCCAAGCTGAAGAAGGTAAAGACTGCCTCGGAAGGACCAGATATCGGAACAGAAGAGGGCCACCTTATAACACCGAGTGGAAACTGCATAGCAAGAGCCACGATTGACAATCAGACCTATTCAGTGAGTTTTGTGGTCCTACAGGAATGCTGAAGAGACGTCATCTTAGGCATGAATTTTCTGGACCAACATGGCGAAGTCATCGACCTAAGATCCAGGTTAAACACACTTTCAATAGATAGTGCAACGCTGCCAGATATCAACGTCACTTACAATGCCTTGAATGTAACAGAAGGGCAGGTAACCATTCCACCGCTGTCCAGCGTCATCATTTACGCCTGTTGACTTAAGAGCCGTCATCGAAGGAGACCAGCAGTTGCTCCTAAACTGTCAGATGTGTGTTGCAAGACGCATAGCCACGCTGGATCTGGCCACGCAAACACATGGGAGCACGACCGCAGTTCTGGGCGCACATAGGTACGTCGCGGCGTCGGTCGACGAGGCGGCGTGGCACGAAGCATGCACATCATATCGCGTAAGCAGCTGGCGTTGTCTCCGGCAGAAATAGGTGTTTCATCTCCACCGCGTACGAAAAATTCGCCCGGCAGGGGGAGCGTGGTGTCGTAGACCAGCGCTCCAGCACTGCAGCCATTGTCAGATTTCACTGCTGTTCTGATGCCAAAGACGAGTGGTAACGCTTCTATCCAGCTGTGCCCCTTTATTGCTGTGAGAGCTGCTTTCAACGGGCGGTGAAAACGTTGCACTATGCCGTTGTTCTGAGGGTGATAGGCAGTCGTTCTAATGAGACAGGTTTTGATATCAGCCGTGTTATTTTAGCAAAAAGAGCAGGTTCAAACTGCCATCTGCTTTCAGTTGTAACGGCAGACGGTGCGCCGAAGCGAGAGGCGCAGTTGTACAAGAACGCATGCGCTATTGCCTCTGTAGTGATGTCTGCGATGGGCACAGCTTCAACCTAACGTGTAAGTCTGTCCCCGCAAGTGAGCAAATACGATTTGCTCTTGCATGGTGGCAGGGTACCTACAATGTCCAAGTGCACGTGATCAAATGGGGCATCTGGGGCTGGAAATGCTGCCAATGGCGTCATGGTGTGGCGCTGAACTTTGGAACGTTGCCAGGAGATGCACTCTCGCGTCCACTGTAGGACGTCTCGATTTATACCTGGCCAGACATATTTATACCTGGCCAGAACCCCACAGCGGGCAGTGGAACGAAAAATGATAAGCGTAACTCGAAGGTACAGGAAGAGAGCGGAGTGTGTTATGGAACAGGTAGGGGTAGCCGACATAATAATCGAAATAAACAAGACAAAAATTACACCATCTCCCGTCGAAGGGAACCATGTGTGGATGCGAAGCAACGGGGAGATGGTTAGTTTGAGCTGGAGATGGTGTAATTCTTCACCGCAGCTGCCCGAGCGCTCATCGTGGCGCTGCACAGGAGAGAGAGAATGGGGCGCGCGTGCTCCGTCATTTTCATACCGCGGAGCAACCGTCGCGCCAATATGCATCTGTCGCACCACCTGTCATGCGCGCTGCTCCGTACAGAAGAGGATTCCTAGAGGAGAGAAAGGGGAGCGCAGGAGAGGAGAGAGAGGGGGAGGGGACGCGCATTCGCTGTGGTGGTGTGGGACGCGGGACGCGGGCGCCGCTGCGTAGAGTAGAGGATTCCTAGAGGAGAGAAAGGGGGGAGCTAACAGACGCTGCATGTGTCAGCGTTGTCTCTCGCGGGCGAAGGCGCGTACTCGTTTCTTGCCAGCTTGGACCAGCTGTTGTGCATGCGCAGTGGGGTTGTGGACGGCGGAGGGGCGGAATAGGCTCGACCATAATCTGCTTCGCATCTGAAAAATGGACATGGGCAGGTCCAGTGATGAGAAGGCTAGACAACCATTGGACAGATAGAACGACGGAACGGATACCAAGAGAGGGTAAGCGCGGCCTTCGACGACAGAGAGTAAGATGGAGCTACGAAAGTAAGAAATTCGCAGGCATCAAATGGAATCATCTCGCACATGACAGGAAAGGATGGAGAGCATTGGGAGAGGCCTTCGTCGTGCTGTGGACATAAGATGGACTGATGATGATGATGAGATGTATCTCGCCGTCATCAGCTTTTGCGTAGCTCTAACACCGGGGTGTGCCAGCTTGTGCAAGGATTGGAAGACAGCGCGACGGAGGCCCGAGGGAATGAAGGGGCGAGGGTTGACCGTTGACACAAGTGTTCGTCCGAGTCGGCTAGAGGCAGCCATCGCAAATTGAGCGCGGTTTTCGATGAGAGCAAGTGGCTCAGTTCACGACCTGCTTGCTGCTTTGTCACCAGCCGAGTCAAATGTTCCTTGGGTAATACTAAGGGCATTTACAGGACCGAGTTAGAGGGCGTCTGCAACCGTATCGTTGGCCGGCCTCGTACGACGGATGTCTGTTGTGAACTAGGATATGTATGCCATCTAACACAACTCCAGGGCAGTGTGGGCACCTCAGTCCGATGTCGGGAGAACGCGGGGTGTACGTCAGTGGTTTGTGGCCCGTAAGTACGAAGAAATCTACACCTTCCAGGTAGTGAAGAAAAGTACGGATGACAGCCTAGATGGGGAGTAGTTCTCGGCCAAAAGTGCGTAGCGCTGTTCTGAAGCGTCCAGCTTTCTCGAGAAGAAAGATGTGGGGCTCCAGACTCTGTTGTTGAGCTGCTGCAGGAGTGCATCGATGGCTGCGTCTGAAGCGTCGACCATGATGCATTGGGGCACGCCTAGTATTGGGTACGCGAACTCGGGGCGCTACAGTCAGCTGAAGACGCGATGATTACGTAACCTCTGCGCCGGTGTCAACAAGAAAGCGGATGCCGCAATTACGGTCGGTAAGAAAGAAAACTGAGGGGCGACCTGTCGTCAGTGTCCCAGCGATGGCCGCCCTCAATGCGGGCTTTTCATGTTTCCTGAGTAGTCACACGGAGCAACACATTTGCGTGCAGCGTCGCCATGTTTTTGGTGGTACCAGCACCAACCGTGGCGTTACTGCTGTGATGGTGCGTGAAGTTCCTTTGAAGGGCGCGAGGAGCTTGCTTGCAAGGCTGCAACTGTGTTGGTGAGGCGAGCAATTTCTTCGCGGAGCTCGGGCAAGTGGTTGGGGGAGGAAGTGGAGGTGTTTTCCAGTTGCACTGCTGCCAATAACGGGAGTACAGCCGCCATTACTGTGTCAGCGATGGCAGTCATCTTGCCGACGTCTTTTGCGTCCCCTGTAGCGAGAGCCACACGGACGTTGTTGAGGAGGCGCTGAAGAAATATCTCGCGCAAAAGTGCACTGTCAAGGGCTGTACCGCTTCCAAGAAATATCTGCATGTGCCGCAGCAGTTAGGTCGGAGTGTGGTCGCCGAGCACTGTGTGGCTCAGAAGTTGTCGGAATCATTCGGGCTCTGATGAGGTGAGGCGCTGGGCGAGTGTGTTTTTCATTGTCTTGTAAACATTTCCCGGAAGTTGGGCGAGCACCAGATCGCGGGCCTCGCTGGCGGTCCCTTTGGGCAAGCAGCTTACGACGTGGTGATAGGGTGAGAAGTCAGCTGTGATGCGACGGGCGGAGAATTGAGCCTCGACCTCTATAAACAAAACCTAGGGGTCTGTGAACCAAAATGGGGCAGCTTCAAGTCGACAGCAGACATCGATGTCACTGCATCTTCATGATTGGTCACCACTGTGGGATGCTGGCGCTGGCGGGGATTGAAACAGTCGAAAGCCGTGACTCCCAAACGATAACTGAACGTTGTTTCCGTTCTCTCGGGGAGTGGGACGCCGAAGCACCGATGGTCCTGGGTAGAAGGATGCGCCTGCGCGCGGGAAAGCTCCGGTTTTAGCAACACGTGATGTGGACCGGCCACAGAATGTAAATACGTGTCCCGAGCTGTAGGGGGTTGCGCATTACTGATAGCATGTACCACAGGGGTACGCCTGTCGCGCACCTAATGAATGAAGTCAGCCATGCCTTCGCCCTCATCGATTCTCGGGGACCCGCAAAGACGACCGCAGTGACCGCACCCGCCTTGAGACGTCAATCAAGGCCTTTCCAGGCAGCAACAAAAGGAGCGCAAGGCCTTACTCCAGCAATATACAAGGACTCCTTCTCGTTGTCGTCGAGGCTTCGTCAAAACACCTCCCGCCAAACACCGCATCATAACCGACGAATATGCCCGTCCTCTCCGTCAGAGCCTCTACCGTGTTTCGGGATCGTGAGGCGAGGCAATCAAGCAACAAGTCGATGAAATGCTGAGCGACGACACCATCCAGCCGAGTCCGTGGGCACCACCCGTGGTATGAAGGAAGGGGAAGGATGGAACCCTACGTTTTTGCGTCGATTATCGTCGCCTGAACAAGATCACGAAGAAATTCTTCTATCCTCTCCCACGGAAGACGATACCTTGGATCGACTTTACAGCGCAAAGTATTTTCCGTCGATGGACCTCACAACCGGCTACTGGCAAATCGAAGTAGACGAGAGAGACTCAGAGAGGACTGCCTTCATAACACCAAATGGACTGTTCGAGTTTAAGGTCCTGCCCATTGCTCTTTGGTCGGCGCCTGTGACGTTCAAAACGGGTTATGGACACAGTACTGGCCGGCTTGAAGTGGCAGACTTGCCTCGTCTACTTGCACGACGTAGTCGTATTTGCTTCCAGCTTCGACGAACACCTCCGCCGTCTGGAAGCTCTTGAGGTAATCTTGAGGTAATCAAAGCCTCCGGACTTACCGTCAAGCTAGAAAAGTGCCCCTTCGCATACGAGGAGCTGTTGTTCCTTGGCCACGTTATTAGCAAGTCTGGAGTACGCGCTGATCCGCAGAAAACAGCTGCGATCGCCGACTTTCCCCCGCCCACCGACAAGAAAGGAGTACGCCGATTTCTTGGCTTCTGCGCTTATTGCAGGCGCTTCGTCAAGAACTTTTCGCGGATCGCCGAGTCGCTGACGTACCTCTCGAAGGCCTACGCCGACTTCAAATGGGAAATGCCGCAAGAAGAGACATTTCAAAAACTAAAGCGATGCCTGCGAACGCCGCCAATGCTCGGGCTCTCCGACGGAGGAGCCGATACTGAAATGCACACCGACGGAAGCAGTGCAGAGCTCTGCGCCGTGCTTGTGCAGAGGACCGATGGACGAGAGCTGGTCACTCTCGAAGACGTAAGCGAATTATTCCATCACTGGAAGGTAATGCCTGGTACGTAAGGAGCTAAAATACGTGATGAAGGGACACAAAGTTGGGGCTTATTCATTGGGATTGCCAATGAAAGACCCGGAGTTCTTATTGCATTATGTCAGTCGGTATTTTCAGTCCACGAAAGCATTGAGTTAAGTAGAATAACTATAAATGCTTAAAAAAATCGTTGCACTGACGCTCCCTTACTGTAACTGAAGGGGTAAATCCAATGAATGAGAGTGAGAGAAAATATCAGGATAGAAATAATAAAAAAGGGCCAATGCGGATTTATACCTCGAATTATCGATATAAGCAACGAGCAAATTCAGCTACACCAAAATATAAACCTTCAGTGGCGGCTGCTGCAATGTGTCAAAACACATGGCTTAGAAGCGTGGGGCAGCGACATGGGTGCCACCCAGTAAGAGGTACGAAGTAATCCAGGCTTCCACAAAGGATGCCTAATACTCTGTCCCATTTGTCATTCCTATCGCCTAAAAGCACAATGAAGGAGGTCTGACAGATGCAATCCGGTGTTATATATCGAACCCAACACTCCCCATCTCCATTGTGATGTACCCCCCTTAACCGCCCTTGCAAGCCTGCCTCTTTTGTGGAGTTATGCTTGTTCGGGAAAATGCGCAACCACGAATGATAAGAAAGAAAACGAAAGGGAAGGCGGGAGAGCGCCGTCTAGCAGGCGAAGTGCCTGTCGCTCTTACCTTGTGCGGTCGGTTGTGTACCGTTTATTCTTTGTCATAAATGGCGGTTCTACATCGACTGCGGTGGTCGCATTTTCGATGGAGGCAGAAATGCCCGAGCCCCGTGTATAGGCCGCTGTCAGTGCATGTTAAAGAACACCAGGTGGTCAAAATTGCCGGAGCCCCCTACTACCGTTTTCTCTCGTTTCTATTTCTTTCAGCCCCTCTCCCCTAGCCCCACGGACGCTTAGCCGTGCTCCCTACGCGGGCTACAGAAGCTAGCACGATTTCCTTAACCCAAACACAATCGTCATCAAAATCATCCTTGTCATAATCATTATCATCACCATCGTCATCATAAATGGCGCATAGTAGTCGCCAGCTATTCGCGCGGAGCTATATGTCTTGGAATCTTAGTGCGACTTCATTTATAAAGTACTTCTAGTGGGTGATTAATATTGTTTGATCCGCACATTAAGTGCCGGAGTTCTACTCCCTTTTAAATGTGAAGCATTTATTCCTTGCCGTAAAGCGTTCCGCATATTACAAAGCTAGCGTCATCGTCAGTTCAGGTCCCCAAGAATGCGTATGCACTTCTATGCAATGCCCTATGTGCAGCGCTCGCCCACGCGTTTCTTTCTTTACTTGCACACATGACCTCATATCAAAACTGTGGCAGGCAGGCGCAAGTGTTGTGCGTGCACGCAGAAGGCGAAGACAAAGGCAGTGTGCGTCGCTTTTAGCACAACAACAACAACAAACAACAACAACAACAACAACAACAACAACAACAACAACAACAACAACAAAATTGTCCCGTGCACAGCGTCTCGCAAAGCTATGCGTTTGTGCATAGTAGCTTCCCAACACGAGAGGTCGCATTTGCGATGGAGGCGAAAATGCCAGAGGCCCGTGTACTGTGCGTTGTCAGTGTTAAAGAACCCCAGGTATTATAAATTTCCGGGGCCCTCCACTACGGCCTTTCTCTCTATCTCTTTGACTCCCTTTCCCCCAATCCCCACAGGCGCTTAGCCGTGCTCCCTATGCGGGCTGCAGAAATTAGCGTCCTTTCCTAACCGAACCACAATCATCATCATCAATCTTCATGCGTCCTCTCATGGCGCGACGCTATGCACAAACGCATTGTGTGGGACGGCTTCGAACCCTGGCCATGCGGGCCGCGTCTGCCACCGTCTGTGATTCGACGCCGACGTCCTTACGCTGAGACCGGTGCGCCACATTGAGAAGCGTTCGCTCTGCCTCGCAGTGCTTCGCGAGTCGTTTTCCGAAGGCTCGGACTGCGATGAAATATAAGCTTGCCGGAAACAAACCCGTACCAGCCAAGTGCCCATCACCTTGTGTACAAACTTCATTAATTTCTTCAACTATATCTCAAAACACGTGGGTCTTCACTGTCGGCGCACCAGATATTCTCTCCTTCTCAGCACCGCGATTTAGTCTGCGGTTTTGCTTCCATGCTTCCGTATTTGCTGAAGCCTATGGTCTGTTTCAGGAGCTCTGTGCATCACTGTGGAAGTTACAGACCCCTTCTGCCAATCAGTAGGGCAAACACGTGTTAAACGTATCCCTCCGTACCATGGCATCTGCCAGTCGCGAACAGTGCAGGAGAAGCCTTGGAAAGGGAGGAGGAGAACTGAGTGAAGCCCGCAGGTGCGTGTCCGAACAATGACATCTCGTCTCGCCTCAGAAGAATTCGGCGCTCGATGGCTTCGTGCCTTTGGCTATGCTGCAGGGAACTTCTAAAACAAACTGTAGTCTCCGCAACGTATGTGTGCCCTCCAACGCTGCGCAAACATTCATGTAGCATTCATATACCCTGTGGCGGACACTCTCTACGAGTGTCCGCCACAGTCGCAGGATTATATGTACATAACGTCACGTGGTCGTGACGATTTAGAAGCAGAACTCGAGACAATGTCAAGCGAACTGTTTATTGGGCGAACCTGTGCCCAGCAAAACAAACCTAGTCACATTACGAAGCAATTAATCGCGGCGTGAACAGTCGTCGGTCGATGGAAAAAACTGACAAGCGGCGAAATGCGTCGGCTTTAATGAAGACGTCATAACGCATTATCGCGTTATCTCTCAAATCCCTGAAGAAATTTTAATGTGTGCGTCAGGCATGCAAAGTTTAAAGAATGGTCGACACGGTTCCCCAAGTGACATGCAAGATAACGGCGGCCTGCGCTGCGCGTAAAAGAAAGTGATAACGGCGCTCCCCGCAATCAGAACAACTGCACGTGTAAATAGCATGCTTGAGAAAAATAATTGCTAAATCACTTTCTAGCGCGTGCGCGCACACACACACACACACACACACACACACATGCACACTGAACTATCTACTTTAATTGCTTGTACGGACAAGAAAGCCTGGAAGATCCCATCCATTACTCATTGAGAAACTGGGTAACGAATTGGTATTATCTGGCCAAATTGGCCAACGTGACGTTGCCCTGAACGAATGACCGATTTAGTGCATTAAATCAAGTACAACAACAAAAGAATATGCATTAGAAACTAGGTTCATTTAGGACACATTTAAACCATTTTACTTATTAATGCATTCACTTGATTCACATTTTATTAAAGCTTATTGACCTGTAGCCTACATAATGCGCATTTAATTCACCTTAATTCTAACATATTCCGCTCTCTCCTGACTTTATTTTCGGTAGGAGCAACACCACCGCGCTGTGCCCAGCCCCCTGAATTCCCCAAATAGACGTGTATCATATATACAACTGTATAAATATCACATTGAAAACTGTACATTTGCCTGACTTGTATACAAAAGAGCAATGCGGAACCAGCTGTGCAGACAATAATGGAATAGGAGTAGTTCTTGACCCATGTTCGGCGGACGCCGTCCCCTACGCGGTGACGTCACCCCCGCCGCTGCAGACCCTGTGTATACACAGGACCGGGTGCTTTTGTGGGTTCTGGCCCCTAAGCGAAGGCGGGGCTTGTGTCTTTGGGGCGTACATTATCGCTCCAGCCTTCCATGATGTTGGACACGCTGAGGGTAAACTGTGCTGAGTCACGCGATCTGGCTTTCTAGGTATGTACCCGCCTCTATTATTTTTTATTTCGCATCTCTCGCGTTCATTCTTTGTTCTTGCTTCATGCGTGGTCAATTTGCCTCGATCGTTGTACACACGACATGTTCCGGCCTCTTTGTATTATATACATCGTACAGATCATCCCAGTTTTAAAAAAAACAAAGAAGGCAGCTCTTTCACAAGTGGCGGAGTGTGCCAGCCCGCTTGAAACGAAGTCAGCGGTTTTTATTGAAGATCCTGCGACATAGTGTGCTCTATTGTGTTCGTTTTCATTCTACGCAATCCATCAATTAACAAATACTAATTAGCTAGTAATTTAATAATTTTATTGAGGAATATTTTCCAATACCAGTCGTGTATATCAAATTAAAAAATAAACGAGTGATTTCGTTGCACCTAAGTATCGCTGAACGAAGTATCTTCTAGTCCCCTGAAGACAATCCAAGATATAGAAAAAAAAATCAAAACAGTTACGCGCTGCTAGCAGAGCTTCGTTAATCGCAAAGTAAGTGTCAAGTTTACCGATCACTACTGTGTAGCAATACCACTATGACCATTATGTAGCAGTGTGCTTTGGGCAAGGGTGTGGTTATTGAGTCGAGGGCAAGAAGGGTCCACTTTTCCCTTCTGCGTATCCCGATGCTTCCCTTTCTCTATCTCTATCTTTCTACCCTCCTCTTTGCTTGTCTTCCTCCTTCTCCATTCCTTCTTTATCTACTTATATATTGTCTTTCCAATAATCACCATCATGTAGCAAAGGGCATTTCTTTTCTGGCTTACTATGCTTGACGGCTTGTGTTCATTTCTTTCTGTATGCCCTTGGAATAATCAGTAGGGACTTTTCGAATAGGGGACCCAAAGTGCTTCGCGTGTGCCAACTTGAGATTCTGTAGGAAGTACGAGTTTTCGAATTGGGTTTTTCGCTCGCTCCTTACGTCTTGCGCTTGCAGCGTCAAGGTGGCCAAAAAGGCAGGCTACGATAAGTAAAAATTGAAGACTAACGCATTTGCCTCTCATAAGCCTACCCTTTAAAACTGCTATATAAAGCGTGCAGTGGCAATGAGTTTACTCGTAATCCACATCGTTCTGCGAGTCTTAAGAATTTGGCATCATGAGCCAAGGAAATCGAGCTTTCAGCCACCGGTGGCGTTAAGCTTACGAGATCTCAACTCGGTAACCGATCTTAAAAACGCGGGCTATTTCACGGCCAGTTATTGTTGCATACGTGAGATGGAAGAAAGCGATGGCCTACACCACCATTTATTGATTTATAAAGGTGTCACTTAATCAGAAATCAGCTTAGTTTTGTTCTAGGCTAGAGCCATCGCTTCGATGGGCGCCGCCATGTTTATTTTGGCTAAAAAGTTTGGGGCAAGCTTTGCGGCTCTTTGGGGCTCAAGCTAAATTCCAGAAATATCGTACCCAACCCAAAACCCAAAGACAGTTCGGCTCTCGCGCATGCGCAGTGGCGTCGACGCTATTTCTTTGGGGCCCCAAAGTGTTTGGGGCCCCTTTTCGAAAACTCCTTAATATCGTGTCGGGAGTGTACATGGGGGTCCAGGACAGGGGTGTGACGGCTTTTCCTTTTTGCATGGCGTCAGCCGAAAGGCATTGCCAGCCCTTAACAGCTCCGCTGTTAAAACCACACGAGAGCTTCGCTGTCGCCTTCCCAGGCGATTGATTAAGAAACTACGCATCCCTGCAGCGCCGTCGTGACCGGGCCACTGGGCGAGTGGCAGTGAAGGTGCGTCGAGTTTCGACGTTACGTGGGATAAAAGTATCACTGCATTGCCTTCTAGAATGAAGTCCGAGTCAAATGAGGTAAGTACAGTTTAAGGAAAGAAATCTCATACAGGGTAAGTGCAATAGTCTTTATTCGGGAAGGGACGTGTTGCTGAGTACAGCTTATACTCTCGATGAAAACCTGCCTAGAGTCCACGCGCGTAGGCGCGGACGCCATTCAAATTTGAGCCGCCGCTATTGGCCTCGAGATCGAACACAGTCGGCGCCTAGCTGCTAGTGGACGATGCTCCCAAGTGTGGATAGCTGCTTGCGTCGTCTGCTGGCCACTGCCCTTTTACATCCGTGCGTACGTCATACATTTCCTCCAATATGTTTGTTCTCTGAGCCGGTGCAGTGCTGAATGCTTTCATGTATTCTTATTCAAGCATAGTGTATTAGTTATCGTATTATTTGGTATTGCGCTGCAGTCCTTGCTATTTCTTAA
>JABSTT010005366.1:0-16917 GCA_013339685.2 Hyalomma asiaticum
GACCGCTTCTCAGTCCGAGCCCACCAAACATTTTTACCCCCGTTTTCTTATTTCGTTTTCTTTCTTCGTAAACGTGACAGCTACGCACAGCACTGCAATAAATCCACACGGCGCGGATGTCTCGTGAAACCTGAGTTGTATTTACAAGAGAACAGCATGACACACCTGCGCTATTACTCGTCGAAAGAAGATGTGGTCCACGACACACGCACACCGTCGAACCCGGGGACAGCACGTAGCCCAGCCGCCACCGGCACACTTTTGCTGGCACTAGGACACTTATCAGGCAGAACAGCCGTGTTGCCAAAAAGAAAGAGACGGCAGCTTCGCGGCGACGATGCCGCACCACGCACACTTGAGACAGAAGGACCAGTGTCCGGGTTCTCCTGAGAGAGAACTTGTTTTTGTTTTGTGTCTTGTAGATTGCTTCCGTGCAGCAGTCTCGTCCTCACGGCTAAGAGTTCAAGCGTTCGGCTTTAGCGGCACATTAAGTCACTTAAGCCTTCCTCCCCCCGCAGTTCCTCCGCGAATGGCAGAGACGGGAGGAAGGACGGAGTGGCACTCTCACAAGCACGTCACGCGGCACTAAGCGAACACGCGGTTCACAGTTCCGTGAGCCCGTAGTCCCCTTCGTGTCCACGGTGGGAGGCGGCGGAAGCGGCGACATGATGTGCGTCTGGGCCGGGTGGCCCAGTTGGTGGCTGTTAAGCAGGGTGCGCGTGCTGGTGCGGCGCCAACGCGAGCGGATTGGGCATCTGCAACGTCGGCGACGGCTGCTGGTGCGGCGGTGGGTGCGGCTCCTGGGATGACGCGTTCTGCTGGTGCGGCTGTTGAGGATGCTGCTGCGGGTGCTGTTGTGGTGGCTGCTGCTGTTGCTGCTGCTGTTGTTGTTGCTGTTGCTGCTGGGCCGCCCGGTTCGGGTTGTTCTTCTTGACGTTCTTCGTGTTGGGCAGCTTGTTGTCCTTCTTCCACTTCATGCGCCGGTTCTGGAACCAGATCTTGATCTGGCGCTCGGACAGGCAGAGCGAGTGGGCGATCTCGATGCGTCGCCGCCGCGTCAGGTAGCGGTTGAAGTGGAATTCCTTCTCGAGCTCGAGGATCTGGTGTCGGGTGTAGGCCGTACGCTGCCGTTTGGGCTCCATGCCCGTGAAGGTGCCGTTCGTCGGGTCCGAGGCGAACAGGAACGACCGGCCTGCGTTGGGTAACAAGAAAGATATATTGTAAGGGGTGAAGACGTCGCTGTCGAAAGTAAAGTCATCGTTTCTCACAGCTCATTGCTCCAGGCACTAACGAACCATGCGAAAATCACGCAATTTATTAGGAAGCAGTTATTTTATCTTTTCCGCATACTTATTCTTTCTCTCTGCTGTTTATTTGCAGCAAGCGTTCAACCCATAACTTCTACACGCCAGCATAAGCATTCGTTCTACACAATGAGTTCATTAATTAAAGGATAGCTGATTTTGTATTAGAAAACTTCCAAACGCAAGGCGATCATTGCTGTTCATTTGTCTCGAGCGCATGTTAGGTAGACAGTCCCCGTAATGTAGATTGCGGGTGTATTGTTTTTGTTTCGAGAAAGGTTGCACAAATTCACAACATATATATCAAACTTCTAGACGTTCACTCTACAGCATAGGTGTTTCGATACACGTCAAACAAATAGACAAGCATATAAGAAGACACTAGAACGCTCACATTGCAAAGGTAAATATTTTCTTGAGCAAGTTAATTTTAACGGAATGAATGCATCCGTATAATCACGTCGCGGTCATGGTATGTATGTATGTATGTATGTATGTATGTATGTATGTATGTATGTATGTATGTATGTATGTATGTATGTATGTATGTATGTATGTATGTATGTGTTTGTGTGTGTTTGTGTGTGTGTGTGTGTGGTGTGTGTGTGTGTGTGTGTGTGTGTGTGTGTGTGTGTGCCGAGAGAGAGAGAGAGCGGGAGCAGTCCGACATATGTATACTGCCGTGCATATTTCTGGTTTATGCATTCGCCATGCATTATTAATATTTAAATCATTTGTTTTAATAACGTCATGCGCGTCCATTCTTGAGTATACCTGATGAACTGAGGAGGCGCAAGATTTCTCCTTTCGCTGTTGTGAACGTCGTTTATTTTGTTGGGAAACGTTATATAAGGTTCCTACAAGCGATTACCAAGCTGTTGGAGTGATGCTTTTAAACTAGAGATAACGATAGTGACAACACTTCCATTTGATCATTACCCAAACTAAAGAACAGGGAGCTTCGCAGGTCTACTATGTACATAAAAACCGTTCCTATGTAGCTCCAGCAAGCTCTCTGTGGTAGTTTTGATCTCCTAACGGGCTTTTACTGCAGATGAATGGCCAGAAAAACAACGCCGTGCGCAGTGATGTGGCAGAGCAAGGACGAGAAAGAATGGATGAGGTTGTATATTGATGTTCGAACGTTGACTGTATACCGTTTATCTTGTTTCAACCATCTCTTCTGCTAGCAAGCCTATAGAAAGACCGGTACGCCTGATTCGTCAAGAACAGAGAGTTTTACTAGTGCTGGGTATCCCAGCAGTTTTAAACGTACGCACGGTCTTGGGTCATATTGTGCCCAAAGCACACAAGAACGCGGGGCCAACAGCTCTATACAGAACTTAAGTTGCAGTTCTGAACTGTCCAGAGCAGTTGCAAACTTTTGATATTAAGGTTCATAACTGCAACCTTCTGACGCACTGCCTTTCCGATTCATTGCACTTTTGTGTGAGTATTATACCAGCTGCGTTTAATGAGGAGCGCATTTTTACTATACGACGTCTCGCCAGGACCCACAACACGCATTTTGTCGTGCAATATGCTAAACACCAAGAATTTTAACACATGCGGCGCATAAGGCACGGACACAAAGGAGTCGTGAGTATACCGCAGCGCACAAGCAACACCTTAAAAGCGCCGCTCAGCGTCGAAATTACGCAACAGCGGCGCACAGGAGCGACGCCCGTTCCCCTTGCATTCTTTATTCCGTGTGCGCGCCTCCGCAGTAGCGCGCGCGCGCAACCAGCGTCTGCTGAACAGCCTTGCGCTTTTGTTCATCACGCCAAGGCCGCGCATTGAAAGTTAATGATCTGGCGCATTGTCTGAGCCGCTCCTGACGGCGGCCGGTTGCTCCACTGACGTACCAGCCCCGTTTTGTTGCGGCTTCATCCAAGGTTAATCTAGCCCAGTCGGTGAGAAAGAGATGTACCTATAGCCAGGAAAATCGCGAAAGCTGATAACGCACAATGTCGCAGAAACGAGCAAATGTACAGTTTTGGGTACCATACACGCTGAGTTTGTGGTGTGTTCCTGAATGGGAGGTGTTTTAGAACGTGTTCCGCTGTCACAAGTGTATCGCCAATCAGTGCTATATCGAAGAGACGACATAGTTTTCACGCCAGGCTAGACGTCGTAATAGTAAATTTTGACCTGTCATGATAACGAAAGTATCATCAGCAGTGGCACCGTTCAATGGATGCAAAGATAACGTAGGAACTAAAACCATGGTGCCAAGTGTAATGCATGTAATTGAACGCGTTGTATATAAAAAATGACGTTCAACATGATGGGGATGCTAGGCAATTAGATAGCTGAATGTGACGTAGCCTTGCATTAGCAACGGCAACGCAAACTAAGCAGTGTAACACATAGCCTTCTGAGCAAAGGTGACCTGAATCGACGGCTGATGAGCGTTACAGCGCGGTCTCAATAATAAGCCATAAGAACAACGAAGTTTTGTCTGACATTGCAGGCAACGGTGCCGACATCACAAACCGTTCTTTGTTCTCCTAAACCTGCTCGCCTATATATCGCAGTGATGGAAGCGACAGCTGGTGTTTTGGAGCAGATTGCGGATCGTATATATGTGTAACACTGCAGCTCGAAAAGAGAAACCTTTGCTTTTAAATCAGAAATATCTTATATTAGAGACAACGAAATCTTCGTTTTCAGTATAATGCATAGTTCATGCGCAGGAATTAAGCTATTCATGCCAATAATATGACCTATGTGAAAATGCGTATTTCGACATATATTTAAGTTTATCATGCATCGCATCGTGAATGAACCGAACACATACGAAACCAGCATATTGCAAGCAAGCTCAAGATGTCCACAACTCCTTTTCGTCTGCATATGGTAACATTGCCGCTGGAGAAACACAGAGAAATATCTCACACGAGTCTGCGACATGAAGCTATACTTTAGTGTGAATTACATGCTTAAATATTACAACAAACTACTTTAACACGAATTACATACAATGAAATTGATCCTTAGCAGTGAAAAACTGAAAATCTGATCTTGAAAGTTTCACAAATTGCATACCAAGCATGAAATTACGAAATTAGTGAATTAGTAGCCATGCCTTTACAAGTGAATATTGCAAACGTAAAGAGCAAGTGAATTCTGCGACGAAGGCGCTGTTTCTCGAAGGCGTTCGACAGCGCGCTCATACCGGCAATTACAACTTACGAACCTTTGTCGCCAGGGCGTGAATATAGGCGACAGATGTTCCACCCTGCCTCACGGATACCACAGCGTGTCACGAAGCAAATAATAACAGCGTGAACGCAAAGAAGCGTGAATAACGAGCTGCGATCTCGCAATAATACGTCACTGCAATAACGCTTAAATTATTCGCCATTACACACACGATACGTTTAACCATAGCCTCCTATATTTTTTCGAAAAAATATAGGAGGCTATGGTTTAACGCAAAGCATGTGCATGCCTGCAAGAGCTACCGATGTGACGTCAAGCGATAACCCGAACCAATGCCTTCATTGACAAAAGCAGCACACCGTCAAATCAAGCGCTCCATAAGTTGCGTCAGAATATACGCGAATACACTGCAAATCGTCGTAAAAGCGAAAATATTCATTAACGTTACACACACACAAAAACTTGATTGATATTGACCGCGGCATGCCCATCCTTGTGTTCCTGGTCTGTATTCGCGAAACTGTCTTGAGCGTTAAAGAGTATTTCAGCCAATCATGACGGTAGCCAATCATGATGGTAGACATCGTCAGCGAGGACGGTCGGCCAATGACACAAGGCATGCAGTAGCGAAAGAAGTTTTGCAGATTTGTTACCTCGCACAGAAGGGGAGGGGGGGCGCCATTAGTTCTAATCATGACAGCTTCAACCGAATCGCGCATGCCCCGGTCACATAACGGCATATATTGGGAGGTTTCATTCGAACGAGCCCTTTGCGATTCGGCCAGAGCACGCAGGGGATACCCTCCGATTAATTCGTGCATTTTAGTGTCACTGCCATCTAAGACACTCGGAGATGATTGCGAAGAAGCGAAGCATGCCGGCACTATAAGGTGCCGTTATACGCTGCATTCTCCCGGAGCCAGTGTGCATTCTTCATTGGCAGCTGTCGAAAGATAAAAAATTCGGCCTCCCTTGTCTATTTCGACAACTATATCCCAGTTTCGATTTCGGGATCATCGCATTTTTGCCTGTGTAGACTCGGAGCATCATTCGTACCAGCTTCGGCGCATGCTTTGCTAAAGAAAAACGCGCAAAGCGCGGCTATTTCACCCGGCGCCCTGCCTTGTCGCAATTCGGCGCAGTTATGGCATGTATTGTCAACCATGCATAATATATGCGCGTAGTGATTGAGGTGTTAACAGCGCCTGCAGTGTCCCTCAAACCTGCCCGTCTTCAGCCTTTATTGTTGTTCCATATAGTTGCGTAGTGGTTGTTCTTTGTGTACCAATACGCCACACGACTTCTTCATGTTCGTGGTACGATATTGAGAGCGAAAAAAAAAAATTAAAAGAACATCCATCGGACGCCAGTGGTTCTCGCAGAATTTTTTTAGTGATGTTCACTGAGAAACTGCATGTCATCACTATCGCTATTTGACGCTCCCATGACACCGTGGTTATACTCTTCGGATAGAAAACAGCTAACAGTTGGTTACCGTAATTTTGGCAGGTGATAAGTCCAGGACACCTATTTTACGCAAGGGAAATAGCCACTACCCGTGGCTACTTAGCCATGCGGAAAAACATGCATCATCCATGCCAAATACCTTTTCTATTTATGCCTACATTATTCAGAGATGTCTATCGGGAACTACGTATACGTGCGCGTAAAAGAGGGGCGTTAAAGCGATCGGAGCTCTAGTTCGAGAAACTTTGTGAAAGAAGGGAGGAGCACAAAGCAATAGACGTTATTACTATAGTGCGCACACCAATATGGAGTGACGACATGTATGTGGGATGCAAATGGTTATTGAAACATGCTAAAACTTGCGCACAGCTCCAACAAACTGCTGGTAACAGCTGCTGCGGACATCAAGACGTGCACTGATTCAATTACCGACGCATCACAAACGCTAATGATACCGCGGCATGAGCTGTTATAAACCAAAACATCCTCCAGGCTCGTTGGCATCTCTCAAGGCGTCAAAACAGCCGATCTGACTACCAAATACAAACACAAGCTTCGTCGAGTGTCAGCACATAATAACAGTACACGATGGCCTGTCTCACCACATATTTCATGCTGTGACGATGAAAAACGAATCTACACGGCAAGAAGTAATCGACGAAGTGGGGCTCTCTGGGCTCGGAAAGAAATATAAAAAGGAGTACAGAATGCCCTGTTTGTGCATTAAACCATATTGCATAAGGTGATCGTAGTCACCTGCCACAGCAGCCTGCTGTGCAAGACGCGCATGCGCAGTGCGCCTTAGCTGTTACGTAACACGCGTCACTTTGATCCATTTACTCGAGACAGGTCCGCACCCTTTCCATTCGAAATTTTACAAGACGCAAGTTTACGGCAGAAATAAAAGCGAGTTGTTCTCAAAATTTTGTTCGCCAAGGTGACAGAGCAAGCTCTATAAAAGAAGGCGGTCTCCGTACACATAAAACAATATTGTAATATATACTGACCTGCGCGAAGCGTTTGTAAGCCACTATTGGAAAAGCTATCCTAACGAACGTATTCACGTACTATATGCACTCGTATGAAGTGCATATTAAAGCATCCTTATAAATTTTAGTACTATGTACTTTAGCGCTTGCCTAAGCCCATAGAGAGTATTCCACTGATTTTTCCATGCCATGTAAACCGTGCAAAGACTGAGAGCTAGGAGCTGTCCAACCATTATAAAGGACGGCACATTATCTCACATTCATCAGCATTGGCAGCAGCTCCAACACTCGTCAGTTTATGCCACACGAGGAATCGCGCTTGTGTATTTACGGCTAGATAGGACCAGCCAGCGGTGGTTACCGATACGAACGTACCACGACAAAGATATCACGTTGCACTCGTATAAGGCGAATCTTAAAGCAGCCTCCAAAGATTTTCTGTTCATTTCACAAACGTAAATAAAAAGCTTAAGATATATATACGCTTACATCCTTGAACCACCACACCACGAAAAACAGCCGCTCGCCAATATTCGTTTGATGAAGTTGTTAATGACGCACGGCTCATCCTGCGTTAATGGGTGCGTGCCGAAATACAGAATTGCAGGGAACCAGTCCGGCACGTGTGCCTAGACGATGCTCTGTGAGCCGGTGTTGCCGAGAAAAAAAGAAAGAAAAAAAATGACATCGACGTGCATACCTCGTTAAATTGAATATTTAAAACAAATCATGCGTGTGAATCAGCAGGCATTCGTGACTTTCCGCAGAGGCGTTCACCCCGCCGGTATTTGGCGTCGGTATCGATATGATCCACAGTGTATTTATGTACTGCAAAAAAAGTTTGCTAACTTCGGTTGCCTTATCTTGCACGCTCGTACTGTCATTATTTTTTTTAAATTTTTCTTTCTGATGGGCTGAGTGGATTAGCGTTTATGTTCAAGTTCGATGTTTAGTTCAGCGAAGCTGATACAGGAATACGCCTTATAAGCTGTCGCTCTCGCTGATTGCTCCAAGCATGCTTAACATAGCAAAGGTTTACAACAAACTGGCGAAACTTGACACTGTAATGTTCCCATGTCGTGGAAGTAGCATACGTGTCCTATACAAAAGCAACAGACACTCTAAAAGCTCTTATCACTATAGCCAACAAGCTACCATAAACATGAACCGGTATGAATAAATCTTCGCTCAAGCGAAATAATTTTTTCCATCGTTCACGTTGGACGCAAAATATTCTCACACGTTGACATTACGAAAGCGTTTTGCAGCATCAAAGAATCATGTCGGACCATCGCTATTCCCATATCCATTCCCGCAGCACGTACATATATTAAATATTTATTAATTAATGCTGTCAATCCCATCTGCGATCATTACACGGGTGGCATGTACAGGTATAAACAATAGCGATGTGTAAAGAAAATATAATAGTAAATAAATATCCCGTAGGAGATATAGCTCTTCCCCGGTGTTGGATTAAAGCGAAGTGCTTCAGCTGCATATATAACTGCGCGCATGTGAATTAAAGCACTGAGGTGTATACCATGCAGAGTGTATACGTCTGCGCGCAACTTCAGCTATGACTTAACAGACATCTGTCGGCCGGGAAGAAGTATGTTGAAACGTGCGACATGCGAAAGTGCCCCCGAGAGACAGCAGCGTATAACCAACTGGAAAAAAGTTAGTTACATCGGAAAGCCAAATCAAAATTATATTTAGGGAGCGAAATGAGATAGACCGAAACGGCCAGTTTCTTAATTGCTCGGAATATATTTCGGAGCGTCATGTTTTCCAACTTTATAACTTTACCCCGACTACAAGTAACACTGCTCTAGAAAAACCGCTTATAAAAAAATCGTGGAGCGGATGACTTCGAAAAATTTATTTGGAAATCTTGACAGGTATTGTGTCATATGAACTATATATTACAAACATTAAAAGTGAACGCGATGTACTATTTTACGACTATCGTGAATTATTACGTGGTTCTGCGGGGTTTCACGAAAATATACTCCAAATCTTGGCAGTTCGTAGCATTCATTAAGTCGACAATAGAGCTCTACATTGATCTATTACAGTCGCGTACTATTGTGAGCTAGTAATGGAAAGCCCAGCAGGAGATGAATAAGTATACACGATAGTGACGTTACGACACCACTGAGGCATGTACAAGCATCAATGGTGTATGCGTCAGTCCACGAATAGTGATTCATAATTACGATATGCCCATTAGAAAAAAAAAATATGTGCATGAATACTTTGACATTTTCCACACAGGAATACGCCGCCTGCGCTTCGTTCGAGAACTAACCTGCGGAAATCGCCCCCACATTCTGCCTCACTCACTATGTGAAACTATACTAGTTCGTATGCTCGGCGCCAGTGACTGGAAGACTTGGCACCGTCAACCAGAACACTCATTGGGTGCGATGACGCTTTGAGCCATTGCTATTTTTTGACACGAAAGTCACCCAGCGACGATTTGAGCTGAACAAAAATTGCGTTTTCTTCTGAACCGGAGGCGAACTTATTTCCTGAGCGTGCTGAGCGTGCTGAGCGCGCTGCAATGCAGTCCGGAAACAACAAAAATAGAGGGTGCGAAGTCGTCCTGTGAGGCCGCTGCATCGATGTAATAATAATAATAATAATAATAATAATAATAATAATAATAATAAAAAGAACTTGGGCCACTTCCACGTTTTGAAAACCGTGGGAACGGTGAGGCTCTGCTGTTTTCGTTAATCGTGACTTAACTGGCAAAGATAATCAGGTTATTGATGTCATGACGTATCGTCTTTCTTTCTTTCTTTCTTTCTTTCTTTCTTTCTTTCTTTCTTTCTTTCTTTCTTTCTTTCTTTCTATTGCTCTTCAAACAGTCACTATCACTGAAGCTTCTTCACCAACTGGCCATGACGCCAATGATTTCGACGGCGTCCCCACACTTACTCTGTTTCCGCATAAGTTCAACCTGTCAGCAGAACATTCTTGCAAAAAGTTCCGCTAAAAAAATAAAATTATGTCCCGGATCAATTCTAAAATATGCGGAACACCGTTTTGGTTATTTATTCGGCCTGTTCAGTTAAAGGCTGCGCATAGTTGTGCAGCTGGAATATGAGATGCAGATGCAGCGTCGATCCACCGTCGTAAATGTACCAAACAAAATACGCGAACCGCTAACTAGAAGAAATCATTGGTTTAGATCAAATATGACTCGTTGCACTGAACTAAGCAAAAACTAAAGGTAACGAAACCCACTGGTTCGGATTAAACTCGCATATGAACTCGAATGCGCATAAAATGTCATGCGCGTTTACGCATACGCATAAATGCGCATAAAATATCTAGAGCATGCACTGTTTTTCTTCAGGAACTTATACGTGGCACCAGATTAAGAGTGTACTAGAGCTTACGCAGTTGTTAACCGGAAAAGGTTACATCCTGTTCGAAGAGGGTGCTGAGAGATTAACGTACCAAATTTCAGGAGATTTCGTCCTGCCTGTGCGTCGATAAAGGTAAATACCTTTTAGCTATTTTCGTCACGCTGACGCCAACGTAAAGACATTTCGGCGGGAAACATTGAACTCAAAGTTTGACAATCATTTTTTCCTATATTAATAAGCCTACGAAAGACAAATAAACGATACTAGAGTTCTCGAAATATAATGTATCACGTTTAATTACTTCGCTGCTTTAGTGGCCCTTTAAACATGCATGCCTTGAATGCCTAAAGCTCCTTCGCTACCAATGCACGCATCCATTAAAGGTCGAGTCTGTCACACTGGGACACTACCGGACCATCAGCATACACAATCTCGTACTACGAATGCCACACAGTTTGCCATATACGCCATGCGCAGCGCCTATAGGGGCGCCACTGAAATCCGCGTAGCGGCGGCCGTTGGAAGCGGTGGTGGGTCGCGTAGCAGACGCCTCATTTCACTGCAAGCGTCGCGGAAGTGCGCGCGTGCGATTTGCCGCTTGTGCGCGCGTCCCAGATAATTACTTTTGCGGCGATAGTGTGTGCAAAGGAGCTGCACATTATTATAGTGATCATGTGTCCGATGTCACAGCTGTGTAGGACGACAATGTCACCATACGCGCCAAGTGTTTGCCACAGACAAACGTCAACAAGCTCCCCTACGAAGTGGAGCTCATCGCACCGCTTTCTTTATAACGTCCCGATCACTAATGCCTGCATGCGTTGACGCGTGAACCAACGTTTTCTTTTTTTTTTTTTCGACACAGTAGCTTCGTTTACTTGTCATGTGTTTATATAGTAGATTTTGAGGGATCGCTGTCGCACCGGCGCATGGATTTCACGGGTGCGGCCACGCGAAGGGTCAGCGTTGGTAAAACTGAAACCAGCACGATAAACTTGTGAATATATTGTTTTTTTTTTTTTGTGGGGTTTAACGTCCCAAAACCAGCTCTGATTATGAGAGACGCCGTAGTGGAGGGCTCCGGAAATTTCGACCACCTGGGGTTCTTTTACGTGCACTGACATCGCACAGTACACGGGCCTCAACATTCCGCCTCCATCGAAATGCAGCCGCCGCGGCCGGGATTCGATCAGCAGCCGAGTACCATAGCCACTAGACCACCGTGGCGGGGCTTGTGAATATATATCTCGGCAGCTTGCGCTAGTGGCGCGAGACTGAGTCACTGCGGAGCTGGTGGTCACCTAGCTTGTCGTAGCAGCTTGGCTACGTATTTGCTAGGTTTTTTGCAGCTATTACCAAGTGTTGCAAAATGGCGTTACATTCTACGCGATCTTCAAAGTCTTAAATGTGCATAGGTGCCATGTTTTACAGTTAATATGCATATAGATGAGGCGAGCGCACAGCGAACATTCTGCACCGGTGATCGCATTAGTGCCATCAATAGGTAGAATGCAGCCGATTTCGTGCAGCACACGTGTGGTTCCACGGCGCTTTTGTAAAGGAGCCGTCACCTGCCCCACATTCTCTGACATTGCGCTTCGCGCCATTCGCTTTTCAAGAGAGCCTAGGCATCGCGTCTTATCAGTACTAACAACCTCATGTGCATTGTAGCGTCTACAATGCAGGCGAGGTGACCAAGTGTAAACGTATAGTAGGGTTCGCTGAAGACGTAGCGACATAAATGGAGAAATAAAACACGATAATCGTTCTAACACTGCTGTTAACAAGAAAATAGAAATAGCGGGCGCGAAAGAAGACGAAGTAGGATCGGGAGCGAGTGATGTTCTGGGTTTTTCTCTTTAGAAAAAAAAAACGGCATCGTAGGGTCTCGCTGCTTGGCGCTCTTCAGGCGTATTGTCTTCCGCCGCACTTCGAAGCCTGGTTTATTCTTCATCGAAGTTCTCGGACTTTACACTCCTGTAAACAAAGCGCGATTGCTTGCCTTCTGCGTCGTACAGCCGCAATCCACCGCCGCCGTCGCTCGCTCATGAAAGAGCACCGGAAATCTGTATAAGTGCGTTCGTGGCGATTTCTTGTTTGTGTCTGAGTAGCCGACAACGCAGTAGTTATTTTTCGGCATCTCTGAAGCCCGAGAGAGTCGTTAAATCACGATGAAAACACATCCATCCGCGCACACGCGTACACGCTCGCGGGAACACTGCTCGCTCGGACCCATCAACGCTTCCGAGCCGTGGCGGCAGATGGCGTCGTCGGCGCTTTGCGCATCGCCTATAGCACACTGTATTTGAATGCAAATATTCTGAAAGAAGTCTGGCGGCCTACGATGGCGGGCTACGAAATTGAAATTTAATATAGTTTTAAAGGTATCCAGGACGTTCGGAAACGGTCACGCATGAGGAAGGGACCGAATCGGCCCCGAAACTACGGTGTGCTTTCAAAACTCTGGCTGAAGCTGTATGTCAACTTCAAGTGTGTCATATTGTTTTACGTGTCAGTATGCGCCCCCCAACGTTCGTTGTGTCGCCGGGAACCTTCTTCAAGCCCATTTTTCCTTGAAGATGTGTTTGCCATAATTTCCCTGCAACTGTCCTCCGGTCAACTCTACAGCAATAATATCTGGGGTTTTACGTGACAAAACCACGATAATGTTATGAAAAACGCCGTAGTGGGGGCTCCGGTAATTTCAACAACGTGAGGTTCTTTAGCGAGCACTGACGTCGCACAATACACGACCTCTACTATTTCTCGATCAACTCTTCAGTTACAGCGACAAATTAAATATGGTTCTGCTCTAACTCCTTCATGATTTATCACAGCAAAAACTGTCACGAACTGGTTTAATCATGCGAATTTAGTTATTATAATTAAACCGATGACCTGAAGAATCCAAAATTCACTCGATCATTTCTAGCAAGTTACAAGAAAAAATAGTTCAAAGTAAGATTGAGTATCGTTAAAATTTTCCCCTATGCCTAAAAGAATTGGTTCCACCCCTGCTAGGAATTGCATGACTAATTTTTGATGTGGTAATTATAGGTGACAACACCATCATTACGAATTCCGATGGCTTCTTTGGCTCCCATCATACGACAAAATGTGTACACGTCAACTAATGTAACAGAAACTGCAGAGTATTTTGTCACTGATTCCATACAAATTAGCACGAAAATCCAAGTACCATACACTATTCACAATGTTGCTGAACGACAGCAACACTATACATTTCCCAACATTGCCTTGGCTTTTTATAAAGCTCCTTGCTAAACACACCGTGGAAGAGGCATTTAAGGAAACCGGTAAATACTACTGCATCATTGTTTCTGAACTCCTGCACTTGTTCGACAGATGCACTATAGGCATTCAGCACAGGAAGTGTAATACACTTTCCCCCCAGATCATATAGCGTTTTGATGGTCAAGACAGTGACGTAAATGTGAAGCGATACATTTGCTACATTCCCCTTAATTCTTCGGCACTGATTACCCAAACAAACCTCAGATAATTTCCGCATTGCTGCTTTGTAAACTTTCCTAATATGATTGAACTTTTGCGGATAATAAGCACGGATGACGAGTTGAGTATTAAACTTTTTTTTTTTTTGGCAAATCGGATTATAACATCGCTTAGTATATACACCCAGCTGCATTCTAGTACAGTCTGCCAAACTAATAAGAAAAAGTGAGTCATTTGCAGTGTATGTGTGCATGTAATGCTGTTGGAAAATAAGAATGGGCACTATCGTGTGTGAATACATGGAGCAGCTAACTTAAGGTATAATTATTATCGGTATAGTGCGTACGGTTGTCTCACCTTGAGGCAGTGCTTATAATTTCTGAGATTTTACTTGCCAAAACGACGGTATAATTACGAGGCACGCCGTTAGGAGGTGGCTCGAGAATAAATTAGACCACTTGGAGTTCCTTAACGTGCACATAAATCTTGATACACACGGGTATTCTTGTTTTTCTCACCGAGAAAATGCGGCAGCAGCAGTCCGTAATCGAACCCGTGTCTTCGATCACGTTCAGGTAGCGCGTATGCCGGAAGCTATCGTACTTCTCCCCTGTAATAGTTCAATACTCTACGTACGTCTGGTGACAAGCTGTGTTTTATTTTAATTGGTGACATTGTTCTGATGCGCTGCAAGACCGAAATCACTCGTTATTGCGCAAGAGCTCGTATGCTCTGTTGCAAAGTGACCATATCGAACAGCTGCCACATCCCTCGCCCCCTGTGGTTCGACGCCTCAGTGAACGTTACCATGGCTGAAAGATTCCTATATGGAATCTTTCAATAATACTGAATTTTCTAACCAAATATAGATTTAACAGTAAAGACTATTCGTTTTATATCCGGTATTTCGAGTATTCGCACAGCGCCTATACTTCGTTGCCCTTTTTATTGTCATGATCATAAGTTTACGGGCTCTCATATTAATATGAAAAAAAAAACAATTATAAAGTACAAACTTGCTAAGTGCGAAACTGATCTGGATGGTAAAACTCAAGATAAGGTTAAATATACAGAGCATCTTTAAATCTACAACAACCCGTTGTTTTCAAAAACACGCGCTAGTATCTTAGTAAGAAAATGCCTGCACAAAATGAACTACGCAGACCGAACACTGCATAGTTCACAATTCACTAGAGCTCACGCGAAACACTGTGAATTATTTTTAATGAAGTTATTTCCGTCCTGGGGTTCGGCAAGACGTGGACATACCCTTGTGTTACTTGTCATCTGCATTAGTAATTAAAATGGCTTTCCTATATGTCGTTGCTTCAAAAAACACCAATTTTTATGCAAGTGCTTCTCGTTCCAGCTGCTGTTTCGTACCTCAATCCTTCCAACAACAAACACGTTTGCTTTGCATGTTATAGGGGTCGCATGCGGATCAAAAGCTCGTGCAAAATGTAAACATTCAGTGCTTACACTTCGCAAGCGCTAAAAATATTAATAAGACAATATTTTAACCTATCACAATGTTCAAAATCTTATCAGCGAAACTGGCTGTCCAATGGGAAAGAGAAGCACATACAAGATCTGAGAATTAGGTCCCTGCTCTTAAAGAAGACACTGGTTTAGCATTTATTGTACTTTCACCTCCTTTTATTTGTCGCGCCCACGAGTCCGCTGTCATATCATCTGACAGCGCCTTTGAAGCATACGGGGAGTAATGTAATATGCTAACCATGCATTTTAACTGCAATGTTCAATAAACTTGATTTAATTTGACATAGAAGCAGAGTAGAGAGTGCTGGTTTATATGCAATTCATGAAATTTCAGCATTACACTAACAAGTGATCTGGGGCCGAGATTCACAAAACTTTGGCCATCGGCTAGCCGACTGAGTTTATGATGTACACCCAGCTTCGGGGTTGGCTCAAACTTTCTCACAAAAACAAGCTTAGTACGGCTACAAGTATGCAAACACTATTCGTGCCGTTGGTCGTACGCCTCGGCTAATCATGTTTCCAGCAGCCATTAGTTTAAATTTTCATTCACTATAGCAATTCCAGATTTTCAAATAATGCTCCAGTCGTTCTGGCGCCGAAAAGCGTTATTCATGATTGATTTGTGGGGCCTAATGTCCCAAAACCACGATATGATTGTGAGAGACGCCGTATAGTGGAAGGCTCTGGAAATTTTGACCGCCTGGGGTTCTTTAACGTGCCCTGACATCGCACAGTACACGGGCCTCAACATTTCGCCTCCATCGAAAAGTGTTATCCAGGGTTCAACTAACCTAAACGACAACAGCAGTGCAATCTCAATAAAATGACTGAAAGGAATTTGTACCAGCCGTTGAATCTACTTTACATTCCGGAGGGTTGGCTGCCCCTCATATATTGTCACTGCAATGATCATAAATGAAAAGAGTTAAGGGAAAGCGTCTAGGTTAATCCTGCTTCAATAACCAAGTATGCGTGCAAAAAAAGAAACTTTTTTCTCGAACTGGAATTCACAAAACGAAGTTGAATATCGCAGCCTTTGATTTAGAGACTTGTCCGTTGTGATGGGTCCTTGCAAGATTGACTTACTAGGAAAACGCATTAATATCATGCCATCGTGCCTGCCATGGCAATTTGCGTTGTTTACACGTCTGCTCTTACGACGTTAATGCAGACACAGCTGCTTGTTATGGAAAGATTTGCACGTCTGCCGCTGGTATATCGTGTCTGCCAGACCCAATAACAAGTCCAACCCTGTACACAACTCCAAACGTATTCAACTACCGCTGTATCGTTATCATGAGACATTCGATTGCAACTATAGGCAATTATGCGTTACAAGTCGTCATTAACTATGCAGCGTCGCTACGTGCGGATAACGCATAGCAAATGTAATTTCCTTTGATTTCGACACATCTTGCACTGACCACAACGACGGACTTGCGTCGAAGGTCGCCTCGAACTTGCTCAACCCGATTCACCAAAAGAATGACGGTATTATGAGAAGGTCGCTTTCGTCGACAATGTCACTCTGAATGACGTTGACTCTGCGCTTCCGATGGCGCAGCGAGTACTTGCTCTCCGTTCCACAACCACAATAATCAGCGCGCATTGAAGGTGACACTTCGGCAATGATGC
>JABSTT010005367.1:0-16269 GCA_013339685.2 Hyalomma asiaticum
CAATTTGAACAACATTTTAAAGAATATTGAACATGTAGAAGGAGTGATAGTATTTATGGCATCCATATTTCCTTTCCTTTTTAGTGCAATAGCTTTGTCGTAATGTTTTATCCACTGTAGCTTGTTTTATCACAGTCGGGAAACGTCTGTGCATGAGCCCGATAGCAATTCCACCGTGGCAAATGTACTTCTGATATCTACTTTTGAACAAACAAGTTCAGGTGTACAGAACAAACTATAGAGGCTATAAGGGCGCTCTGTTTCTCTTTTTCTTACCTATGTTTTGGTGCTCATTTCTCAAGTGAACATCAGCGATGAAAAATAATGATTGGACAATATGGGTTATGCACTGCAGATCAGTATATTGTTATCGTGCACTGATCATTTGGCAACCATTTTAATGCGCACTTCCTTTTACTGCGTCTTCAGGATGTGATAATAATGTTTCAATTTCATTCGCCAAGCTTCTTCTTGTGCCATGTCAGATGGTAGATTTATGTGGGGTCAACGCACATGTAACAATGTGACGAGCCCTTGCTCAATTTTCCTCTGATTATTGTTGTAGCCTGTTATTTATTCTGATCCAGCTGTGCAGTTGTTTTGCTGCAACTAAATAGTTTCTGCCTTAGTTCATGTTTGTCTTATTGGTAAGAGAAAATTGCATATATCTGCCACTTTATACATCTCGATCTCATTGATGGCACTGCTCTTCATGCCAATTAACACAGTGTTTATACACTCTTACTCTCAACGTTTTCTATGGTTTTTCTGTGGTTTTTCTGTGGTTTTGTGCATTTATGTAGGGTTATGCATGGTTGTTCTCATTTATTTTGCAGCTTGTTTTGCCTGGTGCATGCTCATTTATGTATGTGCCTTTGTTTCTGACTAACCACCCCAACTGTTCCACCCCTGCCAAATATTTGTAAATGGCCATGTTTGCGAGTTTCACATTATTTTCATCTTGCAGGTTTTCAGTGCCATGAACATTACAGCCTATGACTTGAGTGTCGACATGCTGGACGTGCATGCTGTAAGTTTGCTATATCTCACCAGTAGCACTGTATATCAATGTGCAGCTGTTTTGGACCTTGGAAAATGCATGCCAGGCTCTCTGAAACCTACTAGATTAGTAGTAATACTTTTAAAGTCCTTGTGAATTCTCAAGTTTTAAAAACCAATCCAAAAGGCTCTTGTTACAAATAGGCACCATTATTTTTTTTACACTTCATCATAAGGAAAATGCATCCAGCATTGCCTGTAGAGCAAGTAACTGATAAGAGAGAGAGAACAAAACTTTATTATAAAATATAGGAATGAAATTGTTGCCCCTGAAGGCGGGGCATCACAAATGGTCGGGTCCCCTATTCCAGGGCTCCGCTGGCCCATGCCATCATCTCGGCCCTTTGGACCAGCCAGAGCTGATCCTCAAAGCAACGACGCTCTTTTATGCACATTGTTTCCTTAGCAATATCACATCAGTATATGTGTGAAGTTTTGCTAACGGTTCTCTCCTTTTCATATCCAGGACCGAAACACATTTCATCGCTTTGACAAGTTCAACACCAAGTACAATCCTGTTGGTGAAAGCAGGCTGCGAGAAATATTCCTCAAGACTGACAACTACATTGGGGGGCAGTACTTTGCAGAAATTTTGAAGGTTTGTAAGTGTGGCCTTCCGTAAACACATGTGAGATTTTTATCAAGGAAACAAAAATAACTTTGCGAACTAAATTGTGCAATTAGTTCATTAGAATGGGACATTCATGGAAGTGTTTAAGATGATAGGCAATTTAATAATACCTTACAAAGAATGCATTTTAGTAAAATTTTTCGTTTCAATATATCCTGCTTGATTTGAAAACCTAAAAATAAATCCATATTGCAATCGTGTCCTAGAAAAGCTAAACAGCACAACAGTGGCATTGAAATAACTCTTGTTAAATCTAATATTTTCGTATTGGCATATAGTATTTGTGTCATGCCTGTGTGCATATACTGTACTATGTACACATTATCCCAGTGTTTACTCTGTCTACAGTACACTTTATCCCAAATTATACTAGGATATACAGAACCCTGGAGTAGTCGCAAGACATTCCCTTTCTTTTACTAAGGTTTGTCGCCAGTTCTTTTGAGTTTGGTTAATGGGTAAAAAAAATGACTGCAACATTTATTACACTCATACATGTGGCTCTTTATTTTATACGAAATCTCGGGTGTGTTTACATAATATTATGTGTGCGGCAGCAGAGGATAATAATGCCAGGAGTTGAAGTTAGCAATAATACATTCATTATGTGCGTAACATTGGTGGTGAAAGATGTGGCACACCTTTAACGAACCACTTTCAGTGCTGACATGAGTGATTGTTTATGGTGAACACTGTGCCCACAAGGTTGATGTTTAACCAAGGCCATAAGTTTGGCTGATTGTCAATTTACTAACCCATTAAAGCCTCAACATCGCAGTAGCAGTAGGCCCTTGAGACAAGCTGGTGTGCTGTTTAGGGCTATATGCTCACTCTTGGCTCACTGTAAACAAAAAAAATGCATGAATCTTAATACATGCCTCAGTAATGTAAGAAGGCTCACAGTATCTCTCAGCAGGAATCTCCAGAATGGGAAGAGCTTATTGGAGTCGTCAGTGTTGCAATGATGCCAGTTCATGGCTTTCTTTTATTGACATTTGATAAAGATTTCAGCAGTGAAAGGCAAAAGAATTTGCATTTGTAATACAGCCTACAGCTGGGCCACACCAAGTATTGAAAGTGCTCCATCGTGCACTCACACAGTATTCGTGCCTTTCACATGCCAGGAAGTGATGAGTGACCTGGAAGAGAGCAAGTACCAGAACGCGGAGCTGCGGCTCTCAATCTACGGCCGATCACGCAACGAGTGGGACAAGCTAGCCAAGTGGGCAGTCCGGAATACCATGTACTCGGACAACGTCCGCTGGCTTGTACAAGTGCCTCGACTCTAGTGAGTGATGTGCTTCTACCACGTTGCGATTGTTGCAGTACGTGTTTCGGTGTAAATAGGATAAACTTATCTTGCTTTAAGATACCAGCTTGGCAACTTGAAAAGCCTTCATTCTCTTCTTACCATTGGTTTAAAATGATTCATGCATCTGTAGTCACATATGAAGTGAATCACTATAATCAACATTTTGCTCAGTTTGGCACTGGCATAGAAATCTTCAGGTGGAAAAAGTGTCAGACCAGAAATGAGGCTTGTAAGTATTGAAGGTTGTGGCAATGGTTTCTAGACAATGGAGATTTGTGTGTACAACAACTCCTGAAAATTCTGCCAAATGAACATGTTGACACTGACATGACCAGTGCTTCATCATTGTGATTCATATGATGCTTGGTGACCATTCCAATGTATATCGTTAAATGAACAGTTCTGTAGCCTGACAAATATGCTCGTGCTAGTGCCTAGCTCTCTGCAGGCATAAGTGCAGCTACTGAAAGTGTGCTGTAAGCGATGTGGGCAGTTCCAGTGTGCGAGGCCAGACATGCTAATCAGAATGCACATGTGTGGTCATTTCGTGATTCTTTCACTCCACCGTCTTTACGCAAGCGTTACTGTTGTTCTTTACCTCTAGCGATGTGTTCAAGTCCAACAACCTTGTGAATAACTTTGAAGAAATTCTGGAGAACATCTTCATGCCTCTCTTCGAGGCCACCAATGACCCCAGCTCACACCCTGAGCTGCACCAGTTCCTTCAATACGTGAGTTTTCACAATGTCATTAAATGTAACTTTGTACTGTCAAATGTAACTTTTTATGCCACTGTTCTGTTCCTAACTGTCAGGACTACAGCCGCTGGACTGTAGTCCTGACAGGTAAGGTGTACTTTTCACTTCTAACAAAGAATAAATCTACTGAAAAAATAACACATGTCCTTTGTTTAACTGTGTTGATGATACCATACATCATTTTTTTCTTCGCATCAGAGCTACCTATATTCGACATCAGCCTATATTTTGGAAGTACAGTTTGTACACTAGTCTCCCAACTGCTGGCATTTTTTAGTGAGCTCATGTTGCTTTAGTAGATGGCCAAGCTGTAAATGTGGATGATAATCATATTGATTGAATCCTCAAAGCTTCTCCAATTGTTTCCATTTGTGATGGACTGTAGGTTTAAATTATCATTTAGGCATTTGTATTTATAGTGCCCCTCAGCGGGCGACACAGCAAGTTCTGTTTATACACTGAAGTTATTACATGCCCAATATGGAGCACTGTGTCCAAAATTTTTCAAAATGATTCATTATTTGCGGATATAAAAATATTTCAAGTGGTGGGCACCCTGGCAGGAGTTGAGGTTCAGCGCTCATACTGACACCCTTGCCACTTGCCCCTGCTCTAGAATGAAGTGCATGCTGTTTTGCTTGGGGCACATCAGCTCCTCCCAGAAGCAGCCACTGAAAGCACAGTGCCTCCCACTTCAGTTGAGTAGGTCGCACATGCTCAGTGCAGACATTTGAAGCATCATGTGTGTCTGTGAATGATGTCACAGCACTTACGTGTACATGAGTGTCAGCCGCCAGCCAATATACGTAATTTTCCTATCTTGTAATGTGGTGCCCATGAGGAGCAGAGCAAAAGACATTGGGTTTGAAATTTTAAGCTTTTGCAATGTGTGTAATAGTGTACCATATTAACTCAATTTTAAGCATCCCCCCTTTTTTTTAAGATTGCAATACTTAGAGTGACGGGGGGGAAGGGGAGGGTGCTTAGGTTTGAAAAATCTAAACTTGCTGCACACCACACCCCCTTTTTGAGGAAATATTTTGATGGCATGGGCACAAAAAAAAACAGAAATCTCCTTTTATTTTGAAAACTGTAAAAATAAGTAGGTGCACACAGTGAACCTACTGCTTCTTGTGCCTTATAGTCGGTCACTCACTCTCACTGCTATTCAGACTCAAGTCCGTCACACTACTTGAGCCGCCACTGTGGTATCCCATAGCAGATACCAAGTGGCACAGGTGTAGTCTCAGGACAAAGGACATGGCTTCAGGGAGTGGCAGTGAGCAAGTACATTTGGCACTGGCTACATGCTGTTCATCGAAAGAAAAAGGAGTGCTTAGAATCATGAAAATATGGTAATTCTTAGCAGACACGACCATGAGTGCATATTTTATGCACTTGGCCTGTCAGCCCAAATTGGCCAGACTTGGTGAGGGGCACTTTAGAGGATTAAGCAAACGTTGCTGAACTACTATTCTACTAGAAGTAACTGAGTGGTTTTTTTTTTCTTTCTTTCCCTTTCATTGCATGCGTGAAAAATTTTAACTATATTTGGCTCATTGAAGTGCAAGACACCATAAGTGAATGTAACTTTACAGATGTTACCCATTGTTGTAACATTCTGTCATATTGCTTTTTATGACTCATCAGCACATAATGTTTGCTTTCTTACTTTTGATGTTCATCACGTCACGCAAGGATGATGTGAAAGGAAGTAGTTGTTTCATTGAGGCATCATACTGTGGCACCCCTACATATTATCGTAATAAACATATCTAGACGTCAAAGTTATATTAATCTTGAATATTTTGGCTAATGGTCCAATCCTGTATTATTCCTGTAGTCTCCTGTAGCATTGATCCTTTTTTTATGTTATGGCATTTATTGCATTTATTGTCTTTTTGTTGACAGACGGTACAGTGTTTTTAGATTTGATGTTTCAGCGTATGACACTCCTGTGCGGCTTCACTGAATTTTCCTTTAACAACATTTCTGTTGCTCTCTTGTTAGATTGTGGGCTTTGACTCTGTGGACGACGAATCTAAGCCCGAGTACCCCATGATTGACAAGGATGTGCCGCTGCCCAAGCAGTACACAGACACTGAAAACCCAGCATACAACTACTACCTGTACTACATGTATGCCAACATGTGTGTACTCAACCACTTCAGAAAGTAAGCATGCCTGTCATTTCTTGGTCAGTGAAGTGCTTAACTAGTACTGGTTGGAACAGTGAGGACCTTGTTCGACATTAAGCATCCTTTGAATGCTGTTTTACCATTTAGCCACTGTAGCTGTTTGTCTCAGAGTAGATATCTATGTAGTGAAAAGTGTAACTGGCAACAAGACAGCACAGCAAGCATTGGCATAGTGGAAACAGTGACTTGTGAAGGCTACTTACTAGTATACCAAGGACATGATGCCCATATGAGAGCTTGGGAACAGCACGCCTGATCTTTAGTGTTTTAGCGCGAGAAAAATTCAGTGGGAACAAGACCAGATGAAGAGAAGCACTAACATTAACTTTTATTGTGACACAACATGTGGTGGTAATACTTGGTTCTAGACTGGCTTAGTGAAAGCACATGCGAATATATTCAATAAATTATTTGTATCCTCTCTGATCACTGCATATTTCAAAACTTGTTTCGGTGGTGCTTCACTGGAAACTTAAAATGGTCTTGCCAACCGAACTGCAGGCCTCCGTTTTATATACTAGTTCATCCAACTAAAGCAACTTTGACTCATGCCAGCAGTGGAGGCCTTTAGCACCAGCAAAAGAAAGAAAAAGTGAAGAAAAACATGCTGAAGCTATTGTTGACTTTTCTTGGTTGTTTAATCTTATTTCATTGATTCTTATCTGTGGAATTAATTCTGCAAATGTCCTGATTCCATCCCTTGTACTGTGTCAGCTGTTTTATAATGCCTGCAAAAATATGTGATAAATAAAGACAGGCTGAAGCCATTGCCGATGCTCCCTCAATGTTCGTTAGTTTTTCTTCAAGCCCTCCTGAAGGTAAAATTAGCTCTGTGACATGCATGCTCTGCTGATTGAGACAAGCTGATTATGGCAACTCATAGTAACATACACAATACAAATGATTGCATGAGTGTGCCATCAGGAGTGCATTCACACAAGACAAATGATTGTTTATTATGATTGCACCGTATTTACATGCACTGCTTGTGTAACACCTTTAAATGATGACAGCATTGCCCTTGTTTCTTTTCCCTCAATCTGTCCAGGAAGCGTGGCCTGAATCTCTTTGTACTGCGACCACATTGCGGAGAAGCAGGTCCCGTGCAGCACCTTGTTGGTGGCTACCTGCTCTCAGAGAACATAAACCATGGCCTTCTTCTGAGGAAGGTGGGGAGACACACTCACCTGTACAGTGCTTTTATTGATACATATTCAGGTATATAATAATACTGTCGGGGCCAGGGGAAAAAAACGGGACGCTGGAAGGGTGTCAGAACAAACATTTTCATTAAATGAAATAACTCGAGTATCTTTATGTATTATACAAAATTCAGCTAATTGAATTCCCGTTCACGGAGAATAGAAGTATTACACATGGTTTATAGAGATTTACATCAGAAAATAACATAAAAGCTTAAAAAGGCATTCACATACAAGTAAGAATGCACAGTAAAAAAAAAATCCAAATTATACAGAATGTGACACATTCTTGTTTCTTAAATGTAAAAATTTGGCAAGCCTATCTATAACCCTCCTTTTTTGGCTCTCTGTGGCATCGCTGCAGTCACCAGTACATCACTTCCCATGTTGTTCATGCCGCTGAATGAAACGATTCTGCGAAGACGTGAAGCACAAGTGTACATAGCAACTTCTGCAAAAAATGTTCATTTTTAGTTCAATTTTGTTGTGTTTATAGCAAAGCTCGCAGTTTTTGCACATTTCTGCTTTTTCTGGCTTACGTCTGTTGAGCTTCTAGGCCGATCGCCACCTGAATCACTGTAAGAACTGAAATCTGAGCTCCCAAAGTGATCCTCATACTCTTTGCTACTTCTGACGGAAACGAGATGGCGCAGCATTAACCACCGTCATCAGTGCGAATCATGCAGGAATGCAGTTGAATTGAAAGAGTCACATCGTTTCATTTGCATGGGGAGACACGAACTTGATGTCATTTTTGTCTGTACATGCCATGACTGTGCCCGAGAAAATCCTATGGTATACAACAACTACTCTGAAATTAAGAGAGTAGTGTTCAAAATACCACACAGACGGTGCTACGTGAACCAGCCCATGAAAATTTAAGTATGACAGCACATCAAAAACCATCGATCATACATGATCAATGGTTCAATGGCCTGGTCCTGAATGTGTTAAGCTAGCATCTACACTTCATTTGTGACTGGCTAGCCTCTGTGAAACAAGTATACAGCATCAACAGCACTTCTTGATGTCCATTTTTATTGTAATTATTTTGTAATGATAGCATTTGTCAGCTCCACCTTGGTTTACCGTGACATATTCAGTGTCACAAAGCTATAAAATGGGGGATCTTATAAGACTGAATATTTCCACAGCATGAGCACTAAGACCTATTTAGACTACCATCTCCTACTAGAGCATGTGAGCTTTGTAGTGTTATGCAGTTTTACTGGTTCCAGCCACGAACTGCTCCTAAAGTGAATTTTCTTTGATTCTGGAGTCTATAAACTTTTGATAGTGAATGCACAATTCTCCAAGCAGGCAGTGTTTTATGCAGAGGCTAGAGGCAAGTGAAACAATCCTGCCTCTTCTTCAGGATTTGGTATCAGCTTTTCTCAGTGCCATTTATGGCTTCGCTAGTTGAAGACTTTACTTATCACTTGAAAGATGCTGCGTCAAATTACACATGGTCCAATGTTGCTTGTGTTGTCAGTGTCCAAGTGTGCCAAATCAAAAGCACATATGCAAAGCACATATGCAAAGGAACATACGAAATTTCTCGGCTTTCTTTTTCTCCTTTTCTCTCTTTTTTTTCTTTTTTTGCCCTAGCATGACTTATTGTTTGTGTGAGTATTTGCACATCTATTCCTGGTTGCTTGCTCAACAATGGTCTCACTAAACCTCCCAAGAAAATAAGACAGAAAAGCATGTTGAGCAAGAGCAACAGGATGAACATCTAAGATACTGGGGCTGCTGGTGTTCTGTAGTGCAGTATCTTTTTTCCACGTGAAGTACACCACTCTACAGTATAGAAAAGGCGGAAAAGCGGAGAAGCATGCTAGCCTATATTATACAGTTATATTTCAGAAATGACATAAATATGGCCATAATCAACCTTTGGGCTGCATAGCGCAGTGAAAATGACAAGGACACACATAAGATGTGAAACTACCAACAAATTGCTTTGTAGCTTTGTGGCTTCGTGCACTGGATTTTGCAGGTGTATAAAGTTGTGCTCTTGAAAAATAAACCTGTCTTGGTAGTTCTGCATCTTTTAAGTGTCCTGTCTTTTTTTGTCATTAGTTCTGCTGTGCTGCAGTTTTAACGTGAAGATCGTTAGGCAGCAAGACCAAATTTTCACCGTAATCGATACTTCACAAAAATTACCTACCCCTGCATCTGTGGCCAATGTGCATCGTTCACTCCTTCAACTTTCAAAAGTCTATGGCAAGCTTTCTTTAAAGTCCTCTAAATTTGTGTTGCTTTCATCATTCACTTCCTGCTGTTAGCACACTGGAATCGCAAAGAATGCGTTATCAATGCAAATTTCTGCTTTTCTCTCCCTGTCTTGTGTGACGTGCAGGTTCCAGTTCTGCAGTACCTGTACTACCTGGCACAGATAGGCATTGCCATGTCACCATTGAGCAACAACTCGCTCTTCCTCAACTACCACCGCAATCCACTGCCAGAGTACCTCAGCAGAGGCCTGTGCGTCTCTTTGTCCACTGATGACCCCTTGCAGTTTCACTTCACCAAGGTACTGTTCCATTCTTTCTGCGCGTTTCATAAGTGGAAGAGTTTCTGAACATATGGCTCAGATTCACAAATACAGTAGAACCTCGTTATAATGAAACCGGATATAACGAACTATCAGATATAACGAAGTAATCGCAATTCCCCTTGAAGTTCCTATAGATGAAATTGATATTGGTTATAACTAACTAATGGTTATAACAAAGTAATTACTGCTCCCCTTCAACTTTGTTATAACGAGGTTTTACTGTATGGCTAATACATCAAATTGAAATAGTTAGGGAAAATGGACAGACAACAGTGGGGTACAAGAATAATGACTTCACAAAGACCGTAAGCAGACATGCATTTCTTTCATCCTCAGAACTTCCCAAGTTAGGTCCCTGAATCTTCTTTCTTGCTTTATTATCTGTCTGAGGTAATGGTACTGGCTTGACTGGTGATAGTGGTTCAGTACATACATATTATCAGTACTTATGTGTTAAATGCCAATCAAATTGTTGTGCTAAATATGCTTGCTGCTGCTACTGCTGTTTCAGTGCTATTTATGCTTACTACATGTGGACACTTTAGTTTGGAATTAAATGCCTCTGACCACATTTTTACTTGGCAAAGTAAGGCATTTTGACAGTATTGAGAGATCTGTTCTTGTTGCAGAGTTGGCAGTGCAAAGCATATGCAAGGTGTATATGCTTCTGTTGCTACTGTTTCTTTGGAAATTTACCAGCTTTGATGGCAAAAATCTTCATTTTATTACCAACAGCCGAGAAAGTTCAAACTTTCTCTTAAATACAAACACCAATACCAATACCAAATACAAACACAAATACAAACACCTCTTAAATACAAACCACCTTGACATTTGTCCAAGGAGAGCATTTCTTTATTTCACATGTAATATCTGTAGAGGGAAAATAATATATTGTGAGCTGAAGGTTCATTTTAACAAATGCTTTCCATTGTTTTGGCAGTCGCAGACTTTGATGATGATTGCAATCTTCTGCTTAGGAACCCCTCATGGAGGAATACAGCATTGCTGCCCAGGTGTGGAAACTGAGCAGCTGTGACATGTGTGAGCTTGCACGGAACAGCATCGTCATGAGTGGCTTCCCACACAAGGTTGGTTCCTCAAGCTGCATAACACTCTGTATATAGTTGCTTTCCATTAATGAAGACTTGGGGAGGTGTTGTACTTGCCCTGTTCAAGCATCAAAAGTCTCACCAAATTGCAGGTCTCTCTCTCTCTCTCTCTCTCTCTCTCTCTCTCTCTCTCTCTCTCTCTCTCTCTCTCTCTCTCTCTCTCTCTCTCTCTCTCTCTCTCTCTCTCTCTCTCCTCTCTCTCTCTCTCCCTCTCTTCTTTTTTTTGGCAACCCCTGGTAGTGGCTTCCATTCACTTCTCCATAGCTCACAAGGGCATTGACCCTGTCTGCCGAAACTTTATTTTTACCAAAATTTTGACATATTCATCATTGTACTACGTAGCAAGCTTTAGCCAGCTCAAGAACATGTCTTTTGTAACATGTTTGATTTTCAGTTGTAATGTGCACACAGTTGGCGGCTGCATGCTTTGATATGGTAACAGGAGTATAATTGCATTCATGACATCATGCATACTTTAAAGTGTTTAGCCATTTCCATAATGTACCTTTTTATACTTTTTGCGGTTACATTTGTACCGCATGGTATTTTAGACTGGAATTAACAGAGCCGAACAGTGTTAGACTGTGCATTGTACAAAGCAGCCTATCTGCTTAAATCTTATTCAGTGCAGCATACATTGATGGTGACAGTACTCTGTATCTCTTCAGGTGAATGTCTTGTAGAAGAGTGCAGGGGACACCACTAGAACACGTATCCAGTAACTTTTTACAGTACTGTTTTATGCAATAATAAACCTTAGATGACACAGATGATTGCAGGTATTAGCAAAATCTCACCACACTTGTGTCGCCCCTACTGTGTTTTAACATGATAGCGTTAAAGAGCTCATTTCGCAGAGGTATTGGTGTTGGCATCGTTAGTTAAAAGTGAAAAAATCAGCATTGTCCATTAGTGAAAATTCGAGGTAGATGCAAATAAAGAAATAAGAAAAAAACCATTCGTGACCAGGGAATCGAACGTGGGACCCCTTGCTCGTGAGTGCAATGCGCTACACACTCGGCCACCCCGCATATATCCTCCTGCCTTCATCTTGAGGTGGGTGCAGTGATACATGAAACACAGGCAAAGACGAAGACGTGCAGATGCGTCTTCTTCATTGTCCATTTTTGTGTAGTGCTGCACCAATCTGAAGATGAACCACTACCAACTATCTCAAGTCTCAATTATAATGGTGCCTTCACCGGCGAGGTTTGATGACGCATCTATGTCAAATGGCACGCAAGACGATGAGGGCGGCCATGCAGTAACGCAAGTAATTCGCTCTTCCTGCCAAATGGTGTCGTGACAATTACATGGCTAGGGACTGAAGAGCATGGCATGCGGAAGGGAGTGCAATGAGAACGGGACCAAGCATTGATATCTCATTCAACTCTTAAGGCCAAGCTTAAGGGTCCCACAATTTTTTGTTTCAATGGTGTGCGTGTTGCAGTCTCTGTTGTTGGAGTTAACTCATTTCGGTACTATACCTCTTTAATTTTATGTTCACCTTTATCAGAATACCAGTTAGTATAACAATCTATCTGTGTCTGTTTTTTATCAATCTCTATATTATGTGTCAACAACAAGAATATAGTGAGGTATTAGCACTACAGTTCATTACTTCAATATATAAAATAAAGGGCTCCTTATACAGTGCCTCTCGCACCCGGCTGTCCACCTTCGAGTATACTTTAGCACAGATTTGCATAGCTTGGATTCACCAATTTAAGACATGTGCAACATGTCTTAAACGTTCTTACCTTTTGAATTCTTGCAATTTTGAATTTTTCACCTTGGTGTGTACATCGTAAAAGTAGTTGCGCAAAGGACAGTGAGGGCTACTGTTTCATGTTGAACGATGAAGCACAAAGCGTTGAAGTATAAACAAATATTTTTAACGCCCCTGACAAGAGAGACCAGTAACGCAAACAGTGAGACCTGTAACAAGCAGAGAACCAAGGTTGCTGTCTTGACAATTCATGGTTGCCATTTCAGGTGAAACAGTACTGGCTAGGCCCCAACTACCAGAGGGAGGGCCCCACTGGAAATGACATCACACGCACCAACGTCCCAGACATTCGAGTCGCATACCGCTACGAGACACTCGTCGACGAGCTCTCTACCATCTTCCGGACAATGCAGCCTACGCCTTAAATGTGGCACATTGCTTGTTTGTTGGTTCATGTTGTATACTTAGAGTTTTTAAGGAAGTCACACTGAACAGAGTCCATTGATGTGTCAATGGCTACTAGGTTTTTATTGAGTGCAGTGATTTGTCTCTTGGTAGATGACCAAATCAAGATTTTGCCATGCAAATCTACTGGCGCTATTCAAGTATGAATGCAAAAGAAAGCAAAGGGTGTTAGGATAGCCTTCAAAAAGTGCTTATGTGTACTTTTTATTGTATCCATAACTGCTTAAGTTATTGTCACTATTAAAGGATTTTCTTTATGAAGCACTGTGGCTGCAAATTTCTTATGCATGACACCACATGTTACTGACGAATCACCCAACACAAATTGCTTATTTCCCTTGCTTTGACTGTGTTTTGGCATTGTGGCTGCATTCAGAATGTGTGGTGTAAAACGTATATATATCTACAGTAAGCTAACTTAGCTTCTCTTATTAATCATCCTTATCGTAATTTGCAGCAGTTTGAAATCTTGACACAGCAGGCCTCGTCATGTCATCCACAGCAATGCCAAGTGGCATGGGAATTTGGTAATTTCACTTACATTAATTTTGACATTTCACAAGGAGTCGCCCCCGCGTGGTCACCCCTTTTCAGTGTGCCTTTTTGGCTGTCTATTATGCAATTGTGTAATAGGCATGTTTTCTAAAGACCAACTATTGCAGACAGTTTAGCTGTATGAGGTTCAATGAAATTTCTTCCTTTTGTTTGAATTAAGCTTTATCTGAACATATCGAGGCATGCGACAGCAATTCACACGAAAAAGTATTATTTTAGGAAGACGCAGAATTGATCCGTCCACCTACAGTGCTCACCTTATTGTGTAGTCTATTTTATCCTACCGTTCGCATTCTACCTGCAAACAACTTGCAACTGTTATATAAACAAGACACATTCAGGGAGTGGATGCAATCACAAGTCATCAAACAAGTAATGTCACTGGAGCCAGCACCTCAACAAGTGGAGCTCAGCAGAGTGAGTAAACGTGAGTGATGCAAATGAATATGCTGATACGTCTATATGTTAATGTTGACTCTCCTTTGATCTTGAGGGACACTTACACGTAGGGGCATATCGCAACTTGTCAGTAGAGTGGCTGATAGGTGACAAAATGAACCTGTGGTTGGCAATGGCCCGAAGGATCAAGAGGTGCAGTTGTACTTGATTTGAAGAATGCAAGTAATTCATTTGTTCTACAAGTGAGAAATTTTCTTAAAACATGGCTGTAAACATTCCTTTTACAGCTTACGTTTTTCTGTTTTTATGGCTCCTACATGACCATAGCTGTTGACATGTTTGTATGGGTAAGCTAAATTTCTAATGCATATCTTGAGCTCAGAATTGTGCCTGCCGCTCTATACTTGGGAGCAACTTTGCTTTATTGTTAATCTCGGCAAAAGTCCATGGAGCGTTTGAAAAAGCTATCATCATAACGACATCAGTGTGCGTGAACTTTTTCTATGCAATGCCTATTGCGTGTAATCTGCGTGCGCACTTCTTCTCTTGCGCTCATGTCCTCAGTCCACTCCTGCATAAAGGCAGAAGCATTTCTTAGCGAACTTCGGCGAGTTTGAGCGTATCTATCTATCTGCCGCCTACGATTTTGTGCTCTCCTGCCTTTTCGCTAATCGGATGTTTACGAAAATTGGTATGCCCATCATGACTACATGACAACATAAAGACAGTCATAACATGAAATCGTGATATGCATGTCATGAGCGGCATGATTTACATGCCACGGTCTTAGGGCTCTCCTGGCCGTTTCGCTAACGGGATGTATGCGAAAATTGGTATGGTCACATGACTGCCTGACAAACATAAATGGCAGTCATAACATGAAAATCATGATATGCATGTCATGAGTGGCATGATTTACATGCCACGGTCTTAGTGCTCTCCTAGCCTTACGCTAATGGATGTATGCGAAAATTTGGCACAACATGACTGCCTGACGAACTTAAATGGCAGGTCATAACATGAAAATCATGATATGCGTGTCATGAGCGGCATGATTTACATGTCACAGTCTTGGTGCCTCCTGGTCGTTTCGTTAATGGGATGTATACAAAAATGTATGCCACAATATGACTGCATGGCAAACATAAATTACCGGTCATACATGACAATCATGACATGCATGTCATGAATGACATGATTTACATGCCACGCGTTTCCTTAATGGGCCGTATACGCAAATTGCATGCAAAACATGACTGCATCACAAACATAAATGACAGGTCATAACCGAAAATCGTGACATGCATGTCATGAGTGACATGACTTACATGCGACGGTCTTGGTGCTCTCCTTGCCGTTTCGTTAATGGGATGCATACGAAAATTGTATGCCACGACATGACTGCATGGCGAACATGACTGACAGGCCACAACATGAAAATCATGATATGCATGTCATGGCGACATAATTTACATGCCACGCGTTTCGTTAACGGGATGTATACGAAAATTGGCATGCCACAAATGACTCATCATGAACGTAAATGACAGGTCATAACATGAAAATCATGACATGCAATTTCAGACAAACATGATTTACATGCCACGGTCTTGGTGCTCTCTTGGCCATTTCGTTTGTGGGATGTGTAGGAAAATTGGTATGCAACAATATTACTGCATGACGAACATAATGACAGGTCATAACATGGAAGCATACTGCATGTCATGGGCGGCATGATTTACATGCCAGGCGTTTCGTTAATGGGATTATACCAAAATTTCTATAGCACAACATGAGCATGACGAGCGTAAACGACGGGTACAACATTAGATCATGACACCGCGTTCATGACCGGAATGATTTACATGTCATGGTCCTGGCGCTATATGCCGTTTCGTTAATGTGATGTATGGCTCCGTCTACTGACCAGAGGGCGCTACGGCTCTCGTCGGACGGCTCAGTCGCGCACGGTGAAACCGAGCGACAGCGACGCGCGCGTTTTCTTCGCTGCTTTCCGGCGTGCTGCGAACCACACGAACGCTCGCGGCGTGCCCTGTGGAAGTTTGCCGCAGGTTGGAGCGCGGCGTCTCAAAGGAAATAAACGAAAGAAGGTGGGACGCGGTCGCTGCTGCAGTTGTTGAGACGCGCATCGCGTTAGCGTATTTCCCTGTCACAGTCTGCCCAATTTTGCTTCTTCTCTCCGCCAGGCAGTGCATTCTGGCGCTGATGTCGCACATGGAAAACTCGACTCGCACGGAGCCTATACGAAAATTGGTTTGTCACAACATG
>JABSTT010005368.1:0-19426 GCA_013339685.2 Hyalomma asiaticum
CCTGTAGAGGCATGTGGAATGCTTGCGGCAAATGGTGCACAAGTAATGGCACACTTTTCTTTTTACAGCAAATTTTTACTACCATGTAGCATCTGTTAGTGTATGCATGCACTTCCGACCAGCTGGATGGCTGTCTTTTGTGTTGGTGGTCGCAGTACAGATACTGATATGACAAGGAGGTTCTTTGTGAAACGGTGCAGTCAACAATTCAATGTGGGCGAGAGTCTATGGAGAAACTTAATCGTAACGCTTTTCCTTACAGATCTTGCATCGGTTTCAAGCTGCGTGCATGGGCTGCAAACAACTTACGAAAACATCATGAAGATTGGCAGAAAAGATGTGCCTTTGCACTGTTGATGGTGTGCCCATGCTGTAGTGTTAATAAAGAGCCCACAACTGAAGTAAATTGTGTGGCAGTAGCCTACACTGTGCTTACGTGTATGACGCGAGTAGTTGCGGCCACTTTGCACAGTGCAAGTTTACAGGTATACACGCACAGCATCGTGTCACAGAAGGGGAGAGACTGTAAATTTGGTGTCTGGGCATTCATAAAACGCTCTACAATGCACGGCTAACAATCGGTGATCACAGTTATTCCGCATGTTTTATGCACAGCAGAGAAACGGCCTGCCTTATAACACTAAATGCGGGAAGGTTTTGAATAGTAAGTACTGTGCATGTACGTCAGACGGTAAATTTGAACTTCCGGTAATACGGCTGTATAAAGCACTCACTTGTGTATGCATAAAAGCTAGCTTAGCACCCGCTGCTCCTCTTGGTGTTGACGAAGTCACGTGCACTTTGAATTGACGATAGCAACAACACTAGTCGCGCGACGCCTACCTGGCACCCGTAAATTGCAGCGCATTTCTTGCGTTGCTTCCGCTTCGTACGCAGGGCTGAACTTTGCTGCTTGCGTTACTGGAAATGCTTGCAACTCCTTCAGGATGCACAAGAGGTGCGACATCAGACACCTGATGCCTCATTTATCCCACGGCCGTTGAGCGTGGAGCGGCTTGTTTGCCGCCGCAGTAGTCGTAGGTCTTCTGTTTCCACGTTTGTCAAGAACAGTTTAACCCCACGAGACCTGAATGGCGTAGACCACACTGTAGAAGTACCATTAGGATACCGATAAAGCAAAGCAATTACATAAACCCCGCTTCGTTCTTCTGCGCAGCGCCATTTTCGCTCATTTGGCGTGCACTAGTGGCGATGGCAATGGGTCTAGGAGCTTTGCCGGAATGCTGTCGTGATGTGAAGTAAATAAACCATCGACAATTTATGCTACCGCTCAAAACGAAGGTGTTGATCGCCACAATAACGGAAGAAATAACTCTCAGGACCTCGAGTCTAATTATTAAAGTAAAGGAGCTCGTTCTAGAACTAGTACGTTCCAGTGCGGGAATTTTTTTTTTTTTTCACAGCATTACTGTGATGCTTCTCTACACAAGCCCCTGTGTCCTAGTACACTAATTATAAAAATAATCATTACGCAACGCATATTATACAGAGCAGCGTTCTGTTCGTTTTTCTGTCTCTTTGCTTGGTGCTGTTCGAACCATTTTTGAACTACAATATCCCAACAGAACAACGTAATGCAACTACCTTATTAAAAATAAAAATCGTGGTTTATTATTTTGCTTTTATTTTTCGTCTATGGCAGCGGCCATGTCATAAACAGCTCTGATTGATTTCCAGTAAAGACACTGACGCCGGCGCTCGTAATGATGGACAAAATGCGGCACGTCGTTTCAGGTACCCCTTCCTACATAGTGCGCTTCACCACATGCATAATAATAGAGCGGCGAAGTTGCCTTTAAAAGACGCCGCGCTGAAGCGTTTTTTTTTTTTTTTTTCTCCTTGCCTTCATATTCTTGGCGGAAACAATCTTTTGAAGGAAAGCTGTCGAAGTGCAACCAAGGCCAGCAGATTTGAGAGCCTGCGTGTTTTATTATAGTTCTTATTTTTTGAGCAGTTAGCTTATTGGCGATTTCTGGCCACACGACAATCGCTTGTTGACAGGTATACAACACAAATGCATAAGGTTTCAGATTAAAATAAACTGCGACTCTACGAGCCCAAACCTCGATATCCGTGATTATGCGGCAAGCTGTGTGGCCGACCAACTTCAAATTAATTTGACCGGCTGGGATTCTTGAACGCGTGCATCTAAAACAAAGTAAAGGCGTTCTCGCATTTCTTCGGCATCATAAAGCGGTCGCTACGGTGGGGATTCTAACTCATCTCAAGTTTGGCGGCGTGCCACTTTACCCGTTAAGACACCACCACTAGTTATTAGGCAGACAGTTTGCTTCAGCGCACTTCATTTTAAATAGACCGCGCTTAACCACAGCGCACATGAGTGCTGCAGTGAAGACGACTTAGCAAATCTATCAAGGAACTTTCCCGCATTATAAACCTACTGCACTATCAGGACATATTTTAGCACAGCCGCCAGCCTAGGTGCCTTCGAACATCGTAGGATTCGCAAAGCAGAAAAAAAAAAAGGGGGGGGGGGGGGGGAGGTGGAGGAGGCACTCGACAAAAGAAAGGCAGTTTTGATTTTTTTCTTGCTCCTCTGCGGGTCACACTAACGTCATACAAAACATTTATTTATTTATTTTCATACTCTCAGGGCCCGAGGGAATTTGAGAGGAGTGGCTTAACAATGTGTTGTCAAGTGAAACTTTGAAGGCGGCAAGTTTCTTTGAGGCAGAAAGGTGGTTCCAGTCACTGCTTGTTTGTGGCCAAAAAGAAGCATAATAAGTGTTAGTGCAGCACAAGGGAACTTTAAGGTGATGATCTAACCGCAGAGATATGTAGTCTGGAGGAAGGAAAAGGTCGTTTTTGAATGTTGGGTTGGTGTAAAAGAAATTAATGAAAAAGGTTTAGGCGGAAATACTGACAGCATGACTTAAGTGCTGGTAGACCTAAAGTAGCTTTCACTAAGACATGCAGGCATAGCGGGAGTAATTGGAAAGCACAAAACGAACTGCACGATTCTGAACAGATTCAAGGGCTGTACATAATACTGAGCTAGATGGATCCCAAATAGAGCGAACATATTCTAATTTGGATCTAACGAGGGTGGTGCACAATTTAAGTTTTAAGTCTGAAGGGACGGATGAAAAATTACGGCGTAGAAATCCAAGCATGCGATTACCATTATTAACTACATGTTCAACATGCATATTCCAAGAAAGGGTGTGGGCTGAATGTACACCAAGGTAGCGGTAGCTACTAACGGGCTTAAAGTGGAGTTGTTGAGAGTATAGAAAAAGTTGTCGCTAACTTTATTGTGATGCATTACTCTCATAACTTTACACTTACTAATGTTGAGTTTTATGAGCCACTTGTCGCACCAGTGAGAAACAGCGTCAAGGTCGGACTGCAGTGGAAACGTCATATGGATTATGAATGACACAATAGAGCATGCAATCGTCAGCGAAGAGCCTAATTACTGAGTGAATACCGACAAATAAATCATTAATATAAATAAGAAAAAGTAATGGGCCTTAAACCGAGCCCCGCGGTATGCCTGATGTAACAGCAATGGTAGGAGAGTTGTAATTATTAGCATGAACATACTGAAGTTGGTTGGTTAGAAAACACTGAATCCAGTCTAGGACATTGGTATCTATATTGAGCTTGCTCATTTTAAGGAGAAGGAGAGTATGCAAAACAGTGTCGAAGGCTTTAGCGCAATCTAAAAATACGTGGTCAGTTATGAAATTATCGTCGAACGCACGAAAAAGATCATTGGTGAAACAACGTAACTGCATTTCACAAGAGAAGTGCTTCCTAAAACCGTGTTGACAAGGTGGAAAAAATGAATTGGACTCAAGAAAAGATACTAAGTTCGAATATATGACGTGCTCGAGAAGTTTGCAGGGTACACTGGTTAAAGACATTGGCCTGTAATTTAAGGGAGAATGGGCATTGCCTCATTTGAGAAGTGGAACCACTGATTGCTTGTCAGGAAAGCTGAAATGTCAGCGATCACACTACTCATAATTAAAGTGCTTTTAATTTGTTACAATCACACAGGACATTTACCGACAGTTAAAAGCTAGTGGCCCCTTCCCACACTAAGAATGCTTCACCGCACAACGCAGTTGTACGGTGTCCAAGCTAACTGTGCCTGCGCTGCAGCGTGACACTATCGGGAGTGTTTCAAGATTTCAATATGCCAAACTGTAAACAAAGGCCACACACAAATGCGACAGTCTCCCCTCCCTTTGCATATGTGGATGGAGGGGAAAGTCCCACGCCAAGCTAGCTGTTCAGAGTTCAAGGTGAGAAAACCACTATTTTGCTTTGTGTTGTGGAGTTAACCTTTTAATCAGGAGAGTTATGAAGACTTGACAGATATCTCTAGTCTCCCAGGCAAATGGGGAGAGTTAGAATGTATGCATTTGCTTCCACCAAACAAAAACATTGTCGCAATTCACCTCAAGAAAATATTAGTAGCCACAATACCATTACATGGACACGAAAGGGAAGGGGTCATTGGCTCATTAAGTTGTTTATTACATGGACACATATCTTTTGTAGATAAGCAGAACAGTGCAGTAAATGGCAGGGTGCAATTCCATTATATCCCGAAATCCACTGCAATGTTGTGAATGCCAAAACTGGTGTCAGAGGGTGCTCCATAATATTCATGCAAATCCTGCGATGCTACCAAAAGTTAGCATACGAGTGAGAATGTGCTGTTTTAACCAGTCCCCACCACATGGCCGTCACGCAGTCAGGGGCTCCGTGTTTTGTACATACGCACACACAAACACACACACACAAAAAAAAAGCAATATTTCATTCCTGTAGAGAAACAGCATAACAAGTAAACAGGACCGCAAGATGTGCAACAGCAAACAACAGGAAAAAAAAATAACAGACATGAGAGAAAACTCGGTTCAAAGATTTTATTTCTTGTAACTTAGACCTCAATGGCTGCATTTAGCAGCCAGTCTTCCGTGACCTCATCTGAAGCTGTCGTGGAGTCGAAGTGGACAGGCAGGACTATATGTACCACCTGTTTAAATGCATCGATGAACATGTCGCAAAATACGATTTAGAACAGGGAATGTCGCAGGAGCCAATGTCTCGACAAGCGGACTTGTCTTTGTCAGGGCGGTGACTGCTTTCTCTTTAAATGCAATCATATGTAGTACATACTGCAAAAAAAAAAAAAAGTGCGTACACTGTTATCCTTAACAGCACAGGTCCAGCACTCTATTTTAGCAGGTGGAATTGGAGTGACAATATCATTGGGGATCAGATCAGAAGTTCTTTTCAAACCACTTGTGTACACCAGCACAGGAGAAGACTCATGTGGTTTGACCGGGACTCCACAAGTGCAAGCTACATCTACCATGCGATTTGCAGCCATTACAAATACCACCTTGTGGCCACTGCAAAAAACAGCCAAATACTCGTTGGAACAAAGTAGGTGTGAGGGTAACTGCTGTGTCTGGCGTAGCCTCAGAAACAAGGAGAGCATGCCAAAAAGGTGGCTCGAAGAAATGCATGTGGATCCAGTCGCAGAGCACCAGCCAGAGAGAGCGCTCCTCTTTCTTGGACTCGCTTAAATAAGCAGTGGGAGAGAGTGTCGTGCCCCCTAACAGTGCGTCTATGGTACAGTGTAGTGCCCCCTAAAGGCAGGTCTACACCAGTTCAAAATGAAACCGAACCCAATACACAACAGTAACATGGTGATACACCCATAAACTCTTTCCCCATCACATGAAATGTGCTTAATTTTTATGCTCTTATGGCTTAAAGCATTTTTCCCCACATGTAGCAGCAACTAGGTGTACAGTTGATGAACACATTGTTACAAACAATGAAAAACGGGGAATGCTGCCGGAGCTAATGTTTCGACAGGCAGACTTGTCTTCGCCAGGACCGCAACTGTGGTTGCCATCCTGACAAAGACAAGTTCATAAAATCCCACAAGCCTCCATCTTCCCCTGAACTTTTCTTCCAGTTAAGCAAAAAAAAAAAAAAAAGTGCGTACACTGTTATCCTTAACAGCACAGGTCCAGCACTCTATTTTAGCAGGTGGAATTGGAGTGACAATATCATTGGGGATCAGATCAGAAGTTCTTTTCAAACCACTTGTGTACACCAGCACAGGAGAAGACTCATGTGGTTTGACCGGGACTCCACAAGTGCAAGCTACATCTACCATGCGATTTGCAGCCATTACAAATACCACCTTGTGGCCACTGCAAAAAACAGCCAAATACTCGTTGGAACAAAGTAGGTGTGAGGGTAACTGCTGTGTCTGGCGTAGCCTCAGAAACAAGGAGAGCATGCCAAAAAGGTGGCTCGAAGAAATGCATGTGGATCCAGTCGCAGAGCACCAGCCAGAGAGAGCGCTCCTCTTTCTTGGACTCGCTTAAATAAGCAGTGGGAGAGAGTGTCGTGCCCCCTAACAGTGCGTCTATGGTACAGTGTAGTGCCCCCTAAAGGCAGGTCTACACCAGTTCAAAATGAAACCGAACCCAATACACAACAGTAACATGGTGATACACCCATAAACTCTTTCCCCATCACATGAAATGTGCTTAATTTTTATGCTCTTATGGCTTAAAGCATTTTTCCCCACATGTAGCAGCAACTAGGTGTACAGTTGATGAACACATTGTTACAAACAATGAAAAACGGGGAATGCTGCCGGAGCTAATGTTTCGACAGGCAGACTTGTCTTCGCCAGGACCGCAACTGTGGTTGCCATCCTGACAAAGACAAGTTCATAAAATCCCACAAGCCTCCATCTTCCCCTGAACTTTTCTTCCAGTTAAGAAATATACAGTGACACACAGAATATCAGACCAATCCATGTTTGAAAAGCAAGTAAAGCACAAATAATTACTTCAAACAGCCCTTGAAAATTCACATCAAAATGTTAAATGAACCATGTTGAAAAATAATGAACCATAATCGTTAACAAGGCAAATCATTACACCGAAGCCTGCAAGGTGCAGTAAGATTCATGAAAGGGGGAAGGACTATGTGCTGCAGCTTCATGCTATAAATGGGTATGTGAAAATTTTTCCCTTTCAATGATTTATCACTTTAACGAAAGCAGAGTGTAAAAGAAACTTGAATTATAAAAAAAATTATAGTGCAGACTTACTCCAGGTCAGTGCTTTGAAACCTGAGGAGACCTTGTGCATCGGTGTTTTAAGGAGAAACTGTAGGGGAGGGCGCGGGAGACGACCTAGAGAACGTGCCGACTGTGCATGGTAAATAAACACACTGCATTTACTCCAGTCAGAGTCTCTTCTCATCAGCGACATATAGGAGAGCCGGCTTTCTCAGCTGCGATCAGCACCGGAGGAAGGGGCTCATGGACCTAACTATTACTACACCACCAAAGTCGATTTTGCAGTTGTGCCTTTCACAGTGCTCTGCCAGGGTTGTGTTTCCATTCTTCACACATTTTTTGTGCTGGCGCATTCTGTCCCAGGGCCGTTATTCTGATGTGTCACCAAAGGTGATAGTATACCTTTGGCGACGCAACTGTAGCCTTTGTGTTTCCTTCAGTGGTTACTGGCTGGTTGAACAAACCAGAAAAGTGACGGCGATTCTCTGGTTTGTTCAACCAGCCAATCAAACCAGCGTATTCAGCATGGTATGGCCGATGGCAATCTGGGAAGAAGGCTTTTGCTGGAATTGTGGCATGTACAAAACACACTTGAAAACATCAACTGATCCCTTGGAACAATACCTTATGCATGTGGGAATTGTGGCTCAAGCCATTTTAGCTTCAAATTAGAGTGACTTCTTAAAAAAAAAAAAAAGTGCCCCGCCATGGTGGTCTAGTGGTTATGGCACTCGGCTGCTGACCCAAAGGTCGCGGGATCGAATCCTGGCCGCGGCGGCTGCATTTCGATGCAGGCGAAGTGTTGAGGCCCGTGTGCTGTGCAATGTCAGTGCATGTTAAACAACCCCAGGTGGTTCGAATTTCCAGAGACCTCCGCTACGGCGTCTCTCATAATCAGAGCTGGTTTTGGGACATTAAATCCCACAAATAAATCAATCAATCAATTTTTTTTAAATGCCACATTTAACAGTAGCACACAGGAAACATATGGAGAAGGCACAGGTGGACAAATAGTAAACATTGCAGAGAATGAGGGAGCGCTTGTTTCAACAAGGGTGGCAGTTTCAATTTGCTAACTGGGGTGGGGCAGGGGGCTTGTGAGGGCAGTGTAATGCCTTACCTGCTATAGGAAAAAAAAAAAAAAGAAAACATACTTCACACTATAGTCGAAACAACATACACTTATCATGCAGCCACATTTAAGATATGCTAAAATGGCGTACACATGGAGCTGTTTATTTTCTGGTAAAGCCTGATTTTAATTACACCCCAAAACATGTTTCAGAAGAGTACCAGCACTGAATCTAATTTCTCCCCTAATTACTAGACTACAAACCAATTTGTTTTGTTACACTGCATGGAGTCTGTGGAGCGCACACTAGCTAGCCAACCTCCGGACAGTGACATTAAATTCGGTTGGCGAAAGTGAACACCATTGACGTATATTTCATTTCACAAAGTATGTGCAGGACTGTGGATGCTAATGGATGCTTTATCAACATAGGTATATAAATTTAACCTGTAAAAAATCCATTTTTTCTCATATTATCACCTTCTAAAATAGCCCTCCACTTTTACCCGCCAGATTTATTAAAGCGTAGGACCCAAAACAAATTACTAGACTTATACAATGGGGTGGAAAGTTGGGTAATCTAGAGGCAGCAAGTGTGTCTTGACTTGCTGTTATTTTAAAGTAATGTACCTGACTGAACCTGAAGCACGGGCCACTGTGCTTAGATCCAAAAGCCCAACACCCACATCCACACCACCACACATGGTGAGGAGATGGCCAAAAGGCTAGCCTGGAGGCCATCCCTCCATTATGACTGCATTGCTTAGTAAGTAAAGTTCACGTACTCATACCAGGAGTAAAATTTTCATCAGATTGTCTAGTCAAGTGACAGGAGGCTATGGTACAAGTCCTGAGGTTACATACAGTTAAAATATTATTTTTCAGGACTGTAATATATACCAAAAGTCACACGCCTGGATACTTAAGGCGTAACTTTTCTAATGAACCATCTATGTTAAAAGTGCTACTATATAAAGCTCCTATATGCTCAAAACTTGAGTATGCATCTGCAATGTGGGACCACAGTCATGCTAACATTATAACCTCACTTGAAGTAGTTCAAAACAACTCTGTTCGATTCATCCTCTCTAACTGTAACCATCCTGCAAATATATAGCATCAATAAAAAATAGTCTAGCACCTCATTCTATTGGCTAACCGATACAATATTGCCCAGATTTCCCCGTTTCATAAACTTTTCCAACTTTCAACACTTTATGGTGTCTTTATACTGTGACCTTGGTACATTTCAAACCATACTGATCATCATAATAAGGTAGGAATCGCATCATGTCAAACTAAGTATTTCAATCAGTCGTTTATTCTGTGTACATCTGAGGCTGGAATTACCTTCCCACAAATGTCACAACATTACTAACAACAAAACTTTCTGTGAAACTTTAGCTAGCGTTGTATAACCAGGAGAATTACTCTGCTATTAGCGCTGACTGCACTTGTCTGCTTACTTTTGAACTAACCTATTTGTATAATATGGAGAAGCATTGTATTATTTGAATTCACTGCACTTTTTGTTTCTGCATTTCAACCACTCCCCTCTTTATACTTTGTGGCCCCTGAGGGTATTATAAAAAAAAAACCAAACAAACAAATAAATAAATTCCCAAAGAGTTCCCAAAAATTCTCGAATACTGCTCCATAGTAAACTTCACTAACTTTTTTAAACCGAAGTTTCCTTAGGCTAGCCTGCTTTGTCATGATCGACACAAAAAACTCAAGAAGCATGAAAAAGAAATTGGGCACTGAGGAGTGGATTTGCAACCACCGGTTTGCGAGACCAGCACACTAATTCAGTCACTGTTGGTTCATCATATGTGCACTTTAAAGCGACGTTTTACATACACATGAGGAAGTAGACACAGTTTAAGGCATGTGCCTGTGACACGTGCAAACTCTTCAGTGCATGCTCAGAAAAAAAAAAAGAAGAAGAAGATGCAAACATATGTGAGCCATATGAATCCCTTGGATTTTCTACCAAAGGCAGAAGGAAAGAAATGAAAATAGGAAATGGAGAAAGAAGGCATGACAGGCAGATAAAGAAACAAAAGAAACAGGGACAGGAAAGCAAGTGAAAGAAAGAAAGAAAGCAACAAAAGAAATAAGGGAAAAAAGGCAGCAAGCAAGAAAGAAAAGAAAGATGGTAACAACAAATGAAAAAAAAACAAAAGTAGGAAACAAAGAAAGAAGGCAGGAGAGACAGAAAGGAAGGAGGAAAAGGGAAGAATGCAATAAAGATGGTGCGCGCAAGCCAAGCTTCACTTGCTCCCATTTATGTTGTAGCAGAAGGGCTCCTTAATTTTCTTTTATTGTGAATTATGCTGCTCATGAAATACTACTATGACAACTAAGTTTGTAACAGTGTGTCATATATCAGTCAATTTAATTGATAGTTCGGTAGGCACCATAAGGAAGGCACCATAGGAGTGCCTTGTAGGCAGAGAATCACAATGAATATGAGATGAATCTGAAGCCTATGGCTTGAATATTGATTGATTTGTGGGGTTTTACATCCCAAAACGATTTGATTATGATAGACACCGTAGTGGAGCGCTCCAGAAATTTCGACCACCTGGGGTTTTTTAAAGGGATACTGAACAGAACTTTCGCCGTCGAGATAAATGATCCAATTGAAAGATTGGGTACTGAAATTTGTTTCCACAACCTTCATTTAAGGGGGAGACTAGTGGAAAATATTGAATTTAATGCATTTTTCGCAAATTCGCCCGTCTAGCGGCCGCGCGGTGAACTAGAGGAAGTTGCGTGACACCCACCGGATACTGACGCGCCGACCAATTCGCGACGAGCAACTCGCGACCGCCCGCGACACAAGTGGTTCTCGGGAGGAGAGGTGGAGAGGGAATTGGCTGGAGGAGAGAGGGCGCCGGTTGCATGTGACGTCACGGCCGTCGACAAGCGCACTGGCGTGCAGCCGCCGCGCCTCACAATCCACTAAAAATACGGCCAACTGTTCGAAAATATGTAAAATGAACTCTGTTAATAGGAATAGTGGCGTCTTCCGAGTGGGTTTTCAGTGTTTTCGCTAGTTTTCCCAATTTTTGTTCAGTATCCCTTTAACGTGCACTGACATCGCACAGCATGGGCCTCAACATTTCACGTCCATCGAAATGCAGCCGCCGTGGCTGGGATTCGATCCCGTGATGCTCGGATCAGCAGCCGAGTACCATAGCCACTAGACCACCGTGGCAGGGCGTGGCTTGAATATAAACTAGAATTTAAACAAATAATGGTTACTCAGATGTACCATAATGTGCTAAAATTTTTTTGACAGAAGTTTCTATCAGCAATGGACACTGTCAGTGGCAAAACAGCTTTTGACCGCTTGGTGCACAAAAATTGGCTCACAAAAACAGCACACACCTTAGTCACAGTCTGACATGTATCTATCTGCCAAATACAGTTTTAAATGCAAATGAAAACATCGATAAATATGGCAGTACCAAATTCATATGAATCAGTAAGGCACTTGGTAAAAATTACCAAATGATTATATGACCTATTTCTGAAGAGAACGTCTTTCCCTGTGAACCAACTGCACCAATAAGGACGCTTCGGGAAAGTAAATTTAAGAGAGGCACTTGTGTTAGGCATGCTTCATATGAGCAAGAACCAAAATGATTGTGGAACTATAGTACATCAAAAATATACCACTCTAAAACATGTTGGACCTGCTGAAATCGAGGGAGTACCCACATGATGTCAGCGTGCACCATTTTGTACTATGCCTCGCAGCTTCCACTGTGCTTATGGAGATTACTGACTTGAGAAAAAGCGCAGCCTTTCACTGTGCTGGCTGTACAACAATATGGCAGCCTCAGTGACGTCAATGCATACCTCGCATACCAAGGATAACAGAGAAAATGCCCCAAATTTTCTTTATAACTTTGTGGTGTTATGTGCTAAAGTTGCTTAACTTGCACCATCATCTGCTTTTCCAATCATATTCTGGGTTGCAATGACCATTGTTCAGTGGATGCACCATTGCAAGAAAACAATAAAGAAAAACAAAGAACGAAAGTTATCACAAGCAGCTACGCATAAAAAGAGAAAGCAGCAAGAGGGGAGGTGTTTCTGAAACTGTTGGCACAGGTTTCAGCAATGTACAACACACAAAAAATATGGGGTGACCTTAACACAGCGGCTTATTTACTGTACAATATGGAGGAAAGTAGCAGCAACAGTGGATGCTTTAATAATATAAAACCTTCGTGTAAGGCTCCTAATCTGTGGTCAATAATAAAGCAGTTCTGGTTCTGTTCCAATTCCAAGAAGAAGCTGGAGGTAAAGAGTTGTCTTCATGAAACCCACTAAGGTGGGTTTTATGAACTAGCCCAACAAGAAACAACTTATTTCTCTTCAGCATAAAGATAGAATGACAACACAGCCCTAACACAGAGTCAAAAAAAGTAAATTAAAACAAGTAGTATCAGCAACAGACAATGTGACATGCCAAACAGGCAGCGTCTAGCGTTACATCCAGATGTAACTATAGGAACCACTATTGTTACATCCAAATTACGTGGTAGAGATGTAACTGCAACCTGCGTAAAAGTTACATGGATATGTAACTATAGCCACCATGAGGGTTATGTCTGCCGAAATCACACAGTACAGATATAACAGCAGCCGTTGCTAGCGCTTACATCCAGACGTAACAGCTATCATAACCAGCATATTTACATCCATGATGTAACTACAACCATCCTTGGAGTTACATCCAACTGTAATGAGTTTTTAATAACATCATGTCATCGCATGCCACCACTCTAGTACTGTGCCTGGTCGCTGACCCAAAATACACAAATTCAATGGAGGCAAAATGCCAAATACTGAACATCATGCGATATCACAGCACTCCAGTTGGTCGATATTTCTGGAACCCTCCAGAAGGCATGCCCCATAATCACATTGTGCTTCTGGCAAGTGAACGCCCAGCAATCATAATATTGATGGCATCATGCCAGTGAACTTGTATACCACAGGGTGCGTAGACCACCTATACTCTCACTGCCAGTACCCTGGTGATGCCACGAAGGTGCAAAGGTTGGTAAGTGATACAGCCTGTGTCACCACCAAAATAGAGGCCAAAGCGCACTGCAGAGCAGCAGATGGCCCGTAACTACAGCCATCTATGGAGGTGTACGTTGTTGATACACGGGTTAGTACACTGGTTCCAATTTTAGCCTGCAGCAGATGGCAGGCTTGTTCTTTTTCACATAAATAGGAACAAGTACAAGCCTGGCTAATTCGACGATGGCTGTTGTTTGTTTCCCCAACCACGGCACTTTCTTGCCATGCTCCCTTTATGATACACAAGGAGTTCCAAAAGTTGACAGGATCATTTAAATGCCATTCGGAAAGCCTTGTGCATAATGCACTCTTTTGTCTCCTGTGACTGCATGCAGGAGGTTGTCACTGTAGAGTTACGCATGTAGCTTAAACAGTTGTTTACTGGCAAAGGCGTGTACGTAAAAACACCAATAACAAAAAAACTAATCCTTTTTTATCTTTGCGCACAACAAAATACTGCAATCTAAGATATTGACGGTTGCTATTACGCCAGGACATAATGCGGAGGCTGCAATACGTCTGTTCGTAACTCTAGACAGCTGCCTGTCAAACACAAGTATACCAAGAAAATGCCAAGCCATGCGATGACAAAATAGGTAAACAGATAGTCCCCACGGAGAAACACAAGAGGTTAAATTCTGTCAAGTAAGCATGACTGAAGTTGCCATCAAAATATAGTGCAGGGGAGCATACAAAGGAGGTCATTTAAACAACAGGAAAAATTACGCACGTAAGTGTTGCACACTTGTCGACTCAGGCTGGCGTTAAGGCATTGGACGCCACGCCACAGAACAAGCATTTTCTACCACTAATCTATGTCATGTACGGTTGTTATGCAATAAACAGAGTGAATGCATCATGCGTAGCACCAAATATACGACTTCTACGCAGTCTTGCCTCACCTCAAGACTTCCTGCTCGCCTTCAGTGCTACTACAGCGTTCTTTTTCAACTCCTAATTAGTGGTCGATGAGCAGGGTATTTCTCCCTGGAGCCAGTGATCGACTCGACAGGCCCACCGCATACATAACTGCATTGAAACCTGCGCGATTAAAAAGAAATAAGAATCACGTTGCCATAGCTGTAGCACAACGCCGTCCATGTCAGACGACGCGGAGTCATAATATTTCGAAAAGTTTACTCACCCTGCCGATGTCCAGCGATCACCCCCGAGCGGCGGCCGAACCAAGGGACGCACGCCGGTATGAACGCACGCCGGTACGACAGCGCAGAGCACGACAAAAAGCGAGCGTGCGAGCGTGTTCACCTGTGTTTGCGAGCCCCGACGAGCCGTGCCATTAACCTAGGGACAATATACCTAGAAACGTCCTCCTTGTCAGTACCTAGGCGACAGCAAATTTCTGAGGAGAAAACATCCCTAAGGAGTCAATTTTGCTCTTTTCATTATTTTTCGCGCATGCGCAGAGCAGGGATCAGAGCGCGGGCGAATGTCAGGTTCCCAAAGGTTCTCGGCAAGATGGCGCCAGCTCTCTTCCTGCAGGGGGCGTCTCCTCTCCTGCTGGGGAGCCTGCTGCCTCGTTGCCCGCGGCATCGTCGGCTCGCGTGGGTTCGTGCTTCCGCTGCGGCTCGTCGCAGCATTAGGCCGATTCCGCCGCCTGCCCTGCTCGGAGCCGCACTTGTGCGGGGTGCAGGAAGCGCGGGCACTTCGCCAAAGTCTGCCGGTCGTCCGGAAGTCCGCCAGCTTCTTCAGGTCCTGGATCGTAGACGGTACTGCAAGTGGATGCTGTTCCTGTTCATGCAGCTCGCCTTCAGGCACTTCATTCATGGAGATGGCCTTCAGGCACCTGTTCAATGCCCGGCTGCGGCGCCCAGCCACAGTGATTCTCTTCTTGCACTGCGCGTATACTTAGCCACTGGGCTCCTTAACGGTTCCTGTTCAATGCACAGCTGCGGTGCCCAGCCTTCATGAGCTTATTCCGTGCACTGAGTACGTGTCCGAGCCACAGGACACTTCCCGAACATTTGACTAACGTGCCCAGTCCACATGCAGTTTCGTACATCTTCGCTCCATGGCCCGTACCCTTCACGTCGGCTAGAAATTGCGTCAGTGTGCCTGACTAGCGCTCGTGTTGTCATCTTTCTTTTCCTGTGTTTCGTCCTTTTTTGCGCTCTAATGCATCTCTTATTGAACCAACGCGCCCAACAAAGCATTCTATTAAGTTGCCTGACTACTCATGTGTAGTGCTGGAGCTACCTACCCCTTGCTCCTGCAAAAGATTTGGTATTCAGACTTCCGCCAATACTTCGCATGCCTCGCCGGCCATGGAAATGCCGGAAATTGCATGGCGAGTTCAAGTTTCGTGTTTGTGTGGATTGCAGTGAAGTACTGTGCTTTCTGCAATTTTCAGTCTTTTCTTCTCATGATCATGTTGCTGTGTTTGGCATACTTTTCTATATCAACTCCATTAAAACGTTAAATAGCACACGAAGGTCGCCTGCGTGACCCTGACCGGCGATATGCAGGTTAGGGTCACATTTGGTTTAATTCGCTTAAGAAATACGAAAGTCAACTAAAATATTATGAATCTCTTTGGACTAACTCCATTAAAATGCTAAATGGCACAGTAAGGTAGCCTGGAGGTTACAATTTATTGGACATTCAAGGCAGATTAACATTAAGATACACGCGCTGGACGTATCCAGACCGATTTGTGAATGGGTACGTGAGGCTGTACCTAGTTAAAAGTATGCGCGTATTATTATATTAACAGCGCGCGGGAACTGAATCGCTTCATGAAAATGCTGTGGTCCCCACTTGTATCCAGCGGTGACACCAGTGAGCTCCAACCAGCTCTCGTCATGGATAAACTCGTGCAGAAAGATCACAGCCGCCTGCAAATCGTGATCTCCTGAGGTACGAAGAGGTTCCTCAAACAACTGCCTTTGGAGACACTTCACAAACTTCCACGTGGTGAACACACCGGCGAGCATGCGACTGGTAAGTGCTTCCGTACATGGACGGCGGCAGTCAGCTGCATGAAGTGTAGTGACGTTTATTTCCAATACTATGGGCCAACTAAAATTTTAGAAGGAAATAAAGACGACTATCACAACAGAAGTGCAAGAATGACAACAGTTCGTCATATCGGCGTAATCTCCTTCGAAGTGATCATCGATATGAGGTTGCTCTTGTCACGCTACCCAGTTATGACTGACTAGCTCAAAGAAAGTGCAGCCTAATTGATCATGAAAAACCGGGAGCCGTTTTCCTAACATCGTGTAAAGAGACGTGTGTAAAGGGACTTCGCGGTTACAAACTGCTTCCCCTGATCACGCAACAAAAGTTAAAATTCTGGACTGAGAGGGCTTTCTTACTGAATTTATAACTCACAACGTTTTCATGCATATATGTTTCTTCGCTGTAACTAGTCCTTAACACATTTGGAACATTAGCCATAAGGTCAGCTGCCGCGGCCGGCATTCAATTCCGCGAAATTCGGATCTGCAGGCGAGTACCGTAGCCACTACACCACCATGGCGGGGCTTTTATAATATTTTATCCACCTGTAATAACAGAAATCACTGTTCACATTAACGCATGCATTTATATATAGTTTAAATATTGTCGGTCGCAAAGAACGTGGCAGCAGGTCATCGAAACAGGCACGCATCGGGTGTTTACTAATCACCGTATTTCCAATACTGGCCGTGAAATCAAATTCCTCCGTGCTAACTGAATGCAGTTCTTTACCGATCAATGAAAGCCTTATAACGGGTGCTTCGGTGGACGCTTCCTCAAGTTCCTAAAACTAGATTTGTCTAGAGAAAAAATAAATCTCCTAAGCGCCAAGTGTCACGTTCAGCGGGTGTCTGTAGTATTGAAAGATGTGTAAATAGCTAAAAAACCAAAATTGTCGACTAATTTTTTAATTACCAGCGTTCCGCAGTGTTTTTCAGTGCTGTTTGTGTACTTAGTAGCCATGCAGACTATGCTACCCCACCAATTCGTGAAGGAAAGCAAGTCGTTCAACGAAGGCCTGGAGGTCGTGATATCCGTGGAAACCAAAACTCGCTGCAAAAGGATCGCTGCAAGCCATGCCTAAATGTCACGTCCTCTGGTCACGTGTTCCCATAACTACGGCGCGGGAATATGCGGGGGTAAACAAAAAAATAACGCTTTCTGCTGTGTATGAAGAGCGTCAAGGCCTCTTTGATAGGGCAAGTAGCACATCGTACATTTCGAATTGGCCATCCCGATCTTTGCGAAACATCGTCAGCAAAGATTGGTGTTGCACAACTCTAAGTTTCCTCGTGAAGAGTTCTGTTTTTCTCAAAGAGCCTCTTTTCAACATTTTTGAAAGCGTTTGCCAAAACACTTTGTAGACTGAATTTACCGACATAGCGGGTAGTTGCTCTAGTCTGTTTAGTAATATATGTTGCTGTTCCCTTCTTTGTTAGTACCCGTTTATAACGACCTCGAAAGTGACGCGAAAAGTAGTCGTTATGTCAGTAGTTCGTTGTATATGGACTTGCCTCCAAAACGTGCGAAAATTAGCGTCTAACTCCTTTTCCTTCGCCCAGTCTCATTACAAAGCGCCAACAACCCCTCGGGTGAAAAACTAAGCCTTTTCACTTCGTGAAGCGACGCCCACTGCATGCTTACGGGTGGACTAAACATCATTTGTAACGAATGGTATCTGCTGCGCCCGGGAGAGTGCATAGTCGCCGACAAAAAAAAATCGTTTGAAAGCGCCACCCACCGTAGTAGCTTTTTGCTTTTATTTGCTGCCCATTACCGTGCCAGGCTGAGCGCAACGGGAACTGTTTCGCTTAGACCGGAGCCCAAGGTGTTCGGAAGGTTGAATGTCATCACGTACGATTCTATATCAACAACTGCTCAAAGGAATTGTTGACGAGCCGAGATCTACTCGATGGCTTATAACCGCCGACCCTTTGAGCAGCACGCTCTCGCCGAATGGGATTGTGTAGATAGGAAGCTGTGATAGCAACGTATGAGCGGCAGTAGGAACAAATTGCCGTCCTGAACATTTATGGCTCCTTGCACGCGCTTCAACGCGCAGGCCGCTAGCCCCAGCCGCTAGTCTCCCCATCCTTGCTCTCATGCTGATCCGTGAAACGCGGCTACTGGAACATAGCCATCGCATAATGGCGGCGAATCACCTTCGAGGCTAGTTCACGTTGGTCCGTTTCGTGCTCGCCTGCGGCCCGTGTGCGCCGTATATGCTCCGAACTAAGTACAAATGGCGATGTGCCGCTGTTATTATAAAGCTAATCTACAAACAAAAGTTCCTTGCGCACTGAAGATATCTGTGCACGTCTTTGTGCCCTCGAAGCCAGTGACGCAGTAACGCGAAGAGTCCTACAGCTGGATGCATTAACTGAGATAAGTTTCCATGGGCGAAAACGGGAAAATAGCCGGACCTAGACAAGCTTGTGTTCTTAATCAACTCTGCGTTATCAAACTTTTCAAGGTAACAGAACTTAACTGGGACATGATCAAGGCGAGCCATGCGCGAGCGCGTGCCAATCTCGTGTTATAAAGGCCGCGTTTTTTTTCTGTTCATACGCGCATATTTTTATCGCGATCGCGTCTGAAATGGTCGTTGTAAAAGTACAACCTCAAGAAATGTGTTCGCTATATCTCGACGCAGTCTCAATGAAAGGCATAGGAAAATTGTAAGTGCATCGAAATATGGCCGTTATAACAAACAGATCGTTATATCCAGGATCGTTATAAGTGGGTTCGACTGTATTGCACTGCTGTTGTCTTTTTCATTTGTTTGTGAAGTTTGGATATCCGGTAAGCGGAGGGCTTAGCAAAAAACAACTTGTGGTGCAGGACATAGGAATGATAGCCGGCACAGACAGTGGATATCGATTGCCGTGTTTCTCCTCCTCCCCCCCCCCCCCCCCGTATTCAGAAAAAAAAACCACTAGAAAAGCGGCCATATGTACCTAGTGGTGAACATACAGTTTCCTTTCCGCACAAGGTAGGCAATATTACAAATAGAAACGGGAGACAATGCGGCCATAAAGTTACCGCAGTTCTTACCGTGAATTGTAGGCTACTAAAGAGTTTGAGAACATTTTTAGCACTAAGAGACAAGGACCAGAGGAGGAAGACAGTACAATGCGCTAACTTCAACTTCGCCA
>JABSTT010005369.1:0-18635 GCA_013339685.2 Hyalomma asiaticum
TAGGAAAAGCATAGGGGAAGTTATTTGTGGTTTGGTATTGTAATTTTTTGGAGAAGTAGAAAGGAATTAAAGTGTTCGAAAAGACAAACCGGCCTTCGGTGGGACACGAACCACATGACCTTCGGATGTCGCGTCCGATGCTCTACAACTGAGCTACGAAGGCGTCGTCCCCCGTCACATAATTGTGTATTGTTTATGTACGTATTATCCTGGGAGTGTTAGGCAGCGCCACTCGTAGCCAAGGCGGCGTGTGTACGAACACCCTTTTCTTGCAGGAGGCGTCACGTAGAACGTGAACTTAGATGAGATGGCTGCTGCCAATAAGCCCTCGCATGCTACCTAAGGCACCAAGTCTGCCGCAACCGAGGCCCAAGCTATGCAATAACGAAAGGGAAGGGGTCAGGGCTCGTTCTTTATTTGTTAGAAACAGGTTAATGAGCAATCAGAAAATGAAGCCTAGGAAAAGCACTAGGGGAAGTTACTTGGGTATTGTAGGTGGTAGAAAGTAGAAAGGAATTAAAGTGTCGAAAGACAAACCTGCCTTCGGTGGGACCCGAACCCATGACCTTCGGATGACACGTCCGATGCTCTACCAACTGAGTTACAAAGGCGTTCGTCCCCCCGTCCAATCTATTGTGTATTTATGTACATATTATCCTGGGAGTGTTAGGCAGCGCCTCTCGCTGCCAAGACGGCGTGTGTAGAACACAACTTCTTGCCAGGAGGCGTCACGTAGAACGTGAAGTTAGATCTGCTGCCCAATAAGCCCTCGCATGCTACCTAAGGCACAAGTCTGCCCAACGAGGCCCAAGCTATGAAATAACGAAAGGGAAGGGGTCAAGGGCTCGTTCTTTATTTGTTAGAAACAGGTTAATGAGCAAACAGACAATGAAGCCTAGGAAAAGCATAGGGGAAGTTATTTGTGGTATTGGTATTGTAATTTTTTGGAAAGTAGAAAGGAATTAAAGCGTTTGAAAAGACAAACCTGCCTTCGGTGGGACCCGAACCCATGACCTTAGGATGTCGCGTCCGATGCTCTACCAACTGAGCTACGAAAGCGGTCGTCCCCCCGTCCAATTTATTGTGTATTTATGTACGTATTATCCTGGGAGTGTTAGGCAGCGCCACTCGTAGCCAAGGCGGCGTGTATTGCCAGGAGGCGTCACGTAGAACGTGAAATCAGATCTGCTGCCCAATAAGCCCTCGCATGCTATCTAAGGCACCAAGTCTGCCGCAACGAGGCCCAAGCTATGAAATAACGAAAGGGAAGGGATCAAGGGCTCGTTCTTTATTTGTTAGAAAAAGGTTAATGAGTAAACAGACAATGAAGCCTAGGAAAAGCCTAGGGGAAGTTACTTGTGGTATTGTAATTGTGGAGAAAGTAGAAAGGAATTAAAGTGGACGAGAAGACAAACCTGCCTTCGGTGGGACCCGAACCCATGACCTTCGGATGTCGCGTCCGATGCTCTACCAACTGAGTTACGAAGGCGTTCGTCCCCACGTCCACTTTATTGTGTATTTATGTACGCATTATCCTGGGAGTGTTAGGAAGCGCCACTCGTAGCCAAGGCGGCGTGTGTAGAACACACTTTCTTGCCAGGAGGCGTCACGTAGAACGTGAAGTTAGATCTGCTGCCCAATAAGCCCTCGCATGCTACCTAAGGCACAAGTCTGCCCAACGAGGCCCAAGCTATGAAATAACGAAAGGGAAGGGGTCAAGGGCTCGTTCTTTATTTGTTAGAAACAGGTTAATGAGCAAACAGACAATGAAGCCTAGGAAAAGCATAGGGGAAGTTATTTGTGGTATTGGTATTGTAATTTTTTGGAAAGTAGAAAGGAATTAAAGCGTTTGAAAAGACAAACCTGCCTTCGGTGGGACCCGAACCCATGACCTTAGGATGTCGCGTCCGATGCTCTACCAACTGAGCTACGAAAGCGGTCGTCCCCCCGTCCAATTTATTGTGTATTTATGTACGTATTATGCTGGGAGTGTTAGGCAGCGCCACTCGTAGCCAAGGCGGCGTGTATTGCCAGGAGGCGTCACGTAGAACGTGAAATCAGATCTGCTGCCCAATAAGCCCTCGCATGCTATCTAAGGCACCAAGTCTGCCGCAACGAGGCCCAAGCTATGAAATAACGAAAGGGAAGGGATCAAGGGCTCGTTCTTTATTTGTTAGAAAAAGGTTAATGAGTAAACAGACAATGAAGCCTAGGAAAAGCCTAGGGGAAGTTACTTGTGGTATTGTAATTGTGGAGAAAGTAGAAAGGAAATAAAGTGGACGAAAAGACAGACCTGCCTTCGGTGGGACCCGAACCCACGACCATCGGATGTCGCGTCCGATGCTCTACCAACTGAGCTACGAAGGCGTTCGTCCCCCCGTCCACTTTATTGTGTATTTATGTACGTATTAGCCTGGGAGTGTTAGGCAGCGCCTCTCGCAGCCAAGACGGCGTGTGTAGTACACAATTTCTTGCCAGGAGGCGTCACGTAGAACGTGAACTTAGCTGAGATGGCTGCTGCCCAATAAGCCCTCGCATGCTATCTAAGGCACCAAGTCTGCCGCAACGAGGCCCAAGCTATGAAATAACGAAAGGGAAGGGGTCAAGGGCTCGTTCTTTATTTGTTAGAAACAGGTTAATGAGCAAACAGACAATGAAGCCTAGGAAAAGCATAGGGGAAGTTATTTGTGGTATTGGTATTGTAATTTTTTGGAAAGTAGAAAGGAATTAAAGCGTTTGAAAAGACAAACCTGCCTTCGGTGGGACCCGAACCCATGACCTTAGGATGTCGCGTCCGATGCTCTACCAACTGAGCTACGAAAGCGGTCGTCCCCCCGTCCAATTTATTGTGTATTTATGTACGTATTATCCTGGGAGTGTTAGGCAGCGCCACTCGTAGCCAAGGCGGCGTGTATTGCCAGGAGGCGTCACGTAGAACGTGAAATCAGATCTGCTGCCCAATAAGCCCTCGCATGCTATCTAAGGCACCAAGTCTGCCGCAACGAGGCCCAAGCTATGAAATAACGAAAGGGAAGGGATCAAGGGCTCGTTCTTTATTTGTTAGAAACAAGTTAATGAGTAAACAGGCAATGAAGCCTTGGAAAACCCTAGGGGAAGTTACTTGTGGTATTGTAATTGTGGAGAAAGTAGAAAGGAAATAAAGTGGACGAAAAGGCAAACCTGCCTTCGGTGGGACCCGAACCCATGACCTTCGGATGTCGCGTCCGATGCTCTACCAACTGAGCTACGACGGCGTTCGTCCCCCCGTCCACCTTATTGTGTATATATGTGCGTATTATCCTGGGAGTGTTAGGCAACGCCACTCGTAGCCAAAGCGGCGTGATAGAACACACTTTCTTGCCAGGAGGCGTCACGTAGAACATGAACTTAGATGAGATGGCTGCTGCCCAATAAGCCCTCTTATGCTACCTAAGGCACCAAGTCTGCCGCAACGAGGCCCAAGCTATGAAATAACGAAAGGGAAGGGGTCAGGGGCTCGTTCTTTATTTGTTAGAAACAAGTTAATGAGCAAACAGACAATGAAGCCTAGGAAAAGCATATAGGGGAAGTTATTTGTGGTATTGTAATTGTGGAGAAAGTAGAAAGGAATTAAAGTGGACGAGAAGACAAACCTGCCTTCGGTGGGACCCGAACCCATGACCTTCGGATGTCGCGTCCGATGCTCTACCAACTGAGCTACGAAGGCGTTCGTCCCCCCGTCCACTTTATTGTGTATATATGTGCGTATTATCCTGGGAGTGTTAGGCTGCGCCACTCGTAGCCAAGGCGGCGTGTGTAGAACACACTTTCTTGCCAGGAGGCGTTACGTAGAACGTGAACTTAGATGAGATGGCTGCTGCCCAATAAGCCCTCGCATGCTACCTAAGGCACCAAGTCTGCCGCAACGAGGCCCAAGCTATGCAATAACGAAAGGGAAGGGGTCAAGGGCTCGTTCTTTATTTGTTAGAAACAAGTTAATGAGCAATCAGAAAATGAAGCCTAGGAAAAGCATAGGGGAAGTTACTTGTGGTATTGTAATTGTGGAGAAAGTAGAAAGGAATTAAAGTGTTCGAAAAGACAAACCTGCCTTCGGTGGGACCCGAACCCATGACCTTCGGATGGCGCGTCCGATGCTCTACCAACTGAGTTACAAAGGCGTTCGTCCCCTCGTCCAATTTATTGTGTATTTATGTACGTATTATCCTGGGAGTGTTAGGAAGCGCCACTCGTAGCCAAGGCGGCGTGTGTAGAACACACTTTCTTGCCAGGAGGCGTCACGTAGAACGTGAAGTTAGATCTGCTGCCCAATAAGCCCTCGCATGCTACCTAAGGCACAAGTCTGCCCAACGAGGCCCAAGCTATGAAATAACGAAAGGGAAGGGGTCAAGGGCTCGTTCTTTATTTGTTAGAAACAAGTTAATGAGCAAACAGACAATGAAGGCTAGGAAAAGCCTACGCGTAATTACTTGTGGTATTGTAATTGTGGAGAAAGTAGAAACGAATTAAAGTGGACGGAAAGGCAAACCTGCCTTCGGTGGGACCCGAACCCACGACCTTCGGATGTCGCGTCCGATGCTCTACCAACTGAGCTACGAAGGCGTTCATCCCCCCGTCCACTTTATTGTGTATTTATGTACGTATTATCCTGGGAGTGTTAGGCAGCGCCCCTCGCAGCCAAGGCGGCGTGTGTAGAACACACTTTCTTGCCAGGAGGCGTCACGTAGAACGTGAACTTAGATGAGATGGCTGCTGCCCAATAAGCCCTCGCATGCTACCTAAGGCACCAAATCTGCCGCAACGAGGCCCAAGCTATGAAATAACGAAAGGGAAGGGGTCAAGGGCTCGTTCTTTATTTGTTAGAAACAAGTTAATGAGCAAACAGAGAATGAAGCCTAGGAAAAGCATAGGGGAAGTTACTTGTGGTGTTGTAATTCTGGAGAAAGTAGAAAGGAATTAAAGTGGACGAAAAGACAAACCTGCCTTCGGTGGTTCCCGAACCCACGACCTTCGGATGTCGCGTCGGATGCACTCTCTCTCTCTCTCTCTATCTCTCTCTCTCTCTCTCTCTATATATATATATATATATATATATATATATATATATATATATATATATATATATATATATATAGTGGGACAGCGTGCTCTGGCTTCCCCATTGTAATTAGGAAAGACGTTGTAGCTGCATAGTCCTCATACATTACATTTCGATCACGATGATGTCGCAAATTGCTTCTGTCTTTTCACAGCAACGTTATGTCTTACTCCGAACCGTGGATCTTTCCTGTTGTTTCGTTCACTACAGAACAAAAAGACTGTTTCATGAAATGAACAGAAACACTGCTTCTTAAAGACCAGTGCAAATTTGAACAAAAACCACAAAAATTGCAACAAAACAAAAGTGTGATCATAAGACGCCCTCGAATAAGGCGAAACACATGGTTTGTTGTGTACATTTGCTGATAAATGTCACGGCATCAAGCATGCAAGCCACAAAGCCGTAAATCTAGCAGCACGAGTGTGCTAACGACGGCAGTGCGCTCTAGTATGTAAATTAAAAACCCACCAAGAAGCTGCTTTAAGTGGTAATCTGGGTTCAACTAAAGCAGACTCTTCTGTGAACACATCAATACATGTCACCCGGTTTGAAAAAAATGCGTTATCAGGGAAAGCGATCCTGTGTACTATTAGCAGGAGAGCTGTTTATGCTTTTGGTTAGGCCGTCGAGCGTTCGTGGAAATGAGGGCTCATCCCGGCGGCTGGAAGTCGCGTCTTCGATCCCTGAAAAACTTGCGTACGAAGAGTGAACAAGAATCACAGAGAAAGAAAACTAAAGTGAGCGAGAGAAATAGAGTGACAGAAAAAGGCAGACATAGAATGAAACACCTGGCACAGCTGGAGCTCGCCTCGCCTAGCTTACAAACTGCTTTACATGACCACGTAGCAGCTAGTGAATTGATCGAGAGGGCGTAAAATCAAGTAACAGGTGGTGACGCGACGTCTTGCAGCCAAAACGACGTAAAATCTAGCAACAAATAGTCATGTCCAGTCGTACCACCAAAATCGCATGGTTACTAGTTTAAGCTATGTCCAAGACAAGCTGAGCCGCACAGAAGCCTTGCTTTTGCTTGCAGCCTTGCCTCACCAGTGCATGTCGCACAAATTCTAAAGGTAAATAAATGAAAATAGGTTTCTAATAAAGAAGCTTAGCGTGACCACGGGCGTTCCAGAAAATTTTCCTTTGCTGGTGACGGCAGTAGTGAAAATTTGACGTCAAGCAGTTCGGTACAGAAAGAGGCTGGGATGGATTTATGAGAATTATTAGGCCACGAGTGTTTCTTTTTGTGCCGGTCCTCGCAACTTACTGCTCGTTAGTCTGCCATGACTTTTCAGTTTCCTTCCTGTGAAGAAGTGAGGGCGGAGTGCCGTGCATACCAGCGAGCCAGAACATGGGGTTTTGGAACCAATTTCTACATCGCAGATTCGTTGCAGCCTACCCACGGGCCGATATACCTGGCTGCTAACTTCAATTGCCGTTCGCATGAACAGGCACGACAGACAGCGTGTATCGTCTCAAAGCTTCTCTTTCGACGCCGTTGTAGCGTGTGATGTTTAGTGAGAGAGTGGTGTGCATGCGTAGGCGAATGCCGTAGACGTTTCGCTAGTTTTCTTGGTTTGCGAAATGGAAAACTCCTCTGCTATCACGCCAAGTGTCGCCTGCAGCAGTCTCGACATGTCATGTGGCACCTTCGCATGTAATCTGGCTGCTCTGTCTGTGTAAGGAGGCTAGCGTGTGTTGCAATTCTTGGTCGGGTATCTGGGAAAAAAGGTATGTCGCAAGTCGGATATATACACTTTCATTGCAAGCAAATACATTTAGATTTTCAATATAGAGACATCCCTACTTAAGTTTGATTGATAGCGTGACTGTCAGCCACAATTATCTTATTTTGGGCCCCCTTCCTCGCCCCCGGGACACGTAACATATTTCGAGATGTCTGAGCGTACCTTCCTTAGCTTAACATTAAAATACCATAAATCTCAGTTTTGATGAACCTGCGCAGCTAATCTGCATGTCACCTTTTTCGTCTAATGCTATGCCTTTATTTCTCGTTACACATCCATGTTCCGCGATGCACAATATGCGGCATGTCGAATAGACTAGAAGCATGCCGGTCGCAGCGGCTGTATTTCAATGAAGGCGAAATATCGAGACGTGTGTACTTTGCGATATCAGTGGACGTTGAAGTACCCCGAGTGGTCAATATTTCTGGAGCCTTTCACTACACCATCTCTCATAATCGAACCATGGTTCTCGGACGTAAAACCCCAGACATCATTCAAAAGACGATAAGAATAAAACGATAACAGGACTTAACACGTAATTTATCTCTTCAATTTTATCATAAGTATAGAGTGCATTCCCTCCGCATGAATAGTTGGATACATACCGAATAATGTGCACAATGCTGTACGCAGCAACGAACAATATAGCACGGGTTCCCGGAGGTCAGCGCTGACATAGACTTCGGTGCATTTTTGTGTCCTCCCCATCTATCGGTTTGCCCTTAACACTTCAAAGCATCGCAGTGCATTTCACGGTGCCCATCCCTCACCAGTTGTTCACTAATCTACGGCGCATTTTGCTAATATTTTCTACATTTGGCGTGCTTTTACTACTCTTTAATCTACGCACCGAAATTACAAGAACTCCGGATCCTTACTTTGAGATCGCAAAAACATCTATCACTGCTTACCAGTACAACACTGTCGGGCTCTGCGAGTAGCCTCTGTTTTGCGAGAGTGTAGAAAGAGCACAATGGGATTTCGATGTTCGGGTACGGCGAGTAGACGACGTTGTCCTCGATGCGAGCCTTCATCTTCGATGCCTTATACGTTCAAAGCAACCTAAGAAAAGAAACAAGTATGACGATCATCAACTTACTGCTTAGTATGATGTGAAGCAGTTTTGCTGCGAAATCCATCTTATTATTTTTTGGATGCCCTTCACAGGGATTGAAACAAACACCGGCATCGGCAGGTTCGAACCAGTATGCCTTGGGTCGCGTTTGCGCATTCATTTATTTGTCAATTATACCCTCATGGTGGCACAAGAACTAGTGAAGTGTGGGTAAAGCAGAACATCTAGAAAATATAGCAACACGTGTGACACAAGTACCGGTTATAAGTGACATGCAGCGTTATATGTATTTCGAGAGGCGGTTATCCCTAATGGCGTCTGTCTCTGCAAAGGACACTCCGACCTTTAGCTGCCATGAGTCAATAGCGGAAAGCAATTTCATTACACTTTCAGTAAATCATGCTAAGACGGGGCGAGATAGCAAGAGACCAGTGCGAGTGGGGACTAGCAAAACGAATTGTGAAGCTATCAAGGAAGTACATCAATAATGAGTAAGTACACGGGCGTTAATCGATAAAAAATTGTTGAACGTGTTAACGACGGGAGAACACCTTACCCGGGAGGTCAACTGACACTAATGCCGTCCTCTTGATGTAATGTATCAGCGCCAGATATTTTGCGCTGTAGGCGACATGGTGCTGTGAGCGAAATCTGGTTGATTCACGTGCATATCGACATTTGTAATGCCAGCCTACTTCCTTGGCCAATCGGCCAATCCTAAGCAGCGAGAGTCTTCGCTGAGGCGATCACTAACAGAAGCTCGCGTGTTTACATGCAAGACATGCATGGTTGACATGCAAGATAAATAGATGTATATGACAGAAATGCGAGGTATATCCGAGTGGAGGCCAGTAGGCCACACTAACCGGCATTTGTACCAGCTGTTATATTCCCTCGGCGAAAAATTACGGCTGAAAACGACGCCTCAGAGTATAACACCTTGCTACACAGAGAACGTTTGCATCCTCTTCCGCGAAGACGGTTCGGTAACGCCTTCAACGTCTTTCTAAGCGCTCCTGCTCGTGAAGTTCTTAAAACATCAACCGTGCGTAATATTCGGTTTCAAGACTGCTATCCTTACAACACGTCTTGAAGAGTTCGTGTGTAACCCGGAGATTCGCAACATGTGCCACTTCGTTCAGATTTCGGTAATACGAACATCAATGCACTGTTTATAAAGAACGGGGCTAACAAAGTTCCTAATGTGTCGAGTGCATTAATTTTTGGTCGGTGCATTTTCATACAATATAACAAGGTTGTTGTGCCGCCACGTCCTGAAAACAAAAGAAAGATATTTTCTACATATAAATGCAAAGCCATTGGATACAGTGTTCTAAGTTCCGCTAAAAAAATAATGCGGCGCTTCAAACAATGAGGCAGCTTCGCTGGCCCGATGTCGCCACAGCTGGTGAAACAGCTAAGCTGGCGGCATCGCCTTACTTATCTGGCTCATAAGATATTGGCAGGCAGTTTCATCTTAATACAAGGCAAAGCCTGCGTTGGCGTGTGTCTCGTCTTCAAGCCGTCTTCACGTTGTTTACTCTCTCCTTTGTCTTCCCTTCCTTCATACTACAGCTGTATGATCCCTGTCACTCATTACATAGCTATCACAATGATAGTTTTATGTAGCGCAATCTTTATCGCTATCGCGAACACATAGCAGTGGCCTGAGGGCACTGGTAGTGGGTCGAGAGCAAGCGCCCCTCCACTCTGTGCAACACGATCCACGTTTCTTTGCCTCTGTGTTGGTGTGTCTGTCTCCCTCTCTATGGATGTAATATTCTTTTTTGTTTACTGCGAAATGGGCTTGCTTTTAAGGCATAGTTTATGGTGTGTTATGTTAAATGTGTGCTGCAAGTCTTGTGTTGTGTATGAACTGAAGTAGTGTTTGGTGGTATCTGTTGTGTATCCAAGGGTCATAACTGGTCGAGGCACTGTAGCGGAGACCGTCTTGTTTAAGGAGACGAGAGCGCTCCCGATGGAGTCCTTTATGTACATATGAGATGGTGTGCATCTGCGTCCGTCACGGGAACAGAACAATAAGGGCACGTATCACCAAGTGGTATGGTGCACCAGTTCCACGTAGAGATTACAGCCGGTGTAAGGGCCACCCCGGCCCGAAGTCCCCTAGGCGCAAATTCCTCCGCCCTAGTAAGGTGATGGGGGAGGGAGCAGACACATGTTGGGATAAGAGCACGTGTGTCCTGCCGAAGAAAGTTCTTACGGGCGCAAAGGGAGATGAGGGGTGGGAGGGGAGGGGATTGGGAATGTGGATTAGGAGCACAGTGTGCCGCCTGGTCGGCAGCAATGTCCTGAAGGTTCGCAGCATGTCCTTGTATCTGAAGGTTCGCAGCATGTGTACCTTGACGCACGTAGTTGTGCGATTTAGGGCGTGTATGGTTTCGCAGATTTACATTGCCTTGTGCACTTTTTAAGTTCTTGTATAGCCGCTAGAGAGTCGGTGAATATACCTAGTTGCTCAAGTGTAGGTAGCTTAGAGATGGCGTCTTTCAGGGCGTAATGAATGGCTTGAAGTTCCATTACCAGAGCACTGGCTTCTTTAGATGTAGTTTCTTTTACACTCGTTACAATGGTCGGTAAAACGGAGTCATACGATTCACGTAAATGTATTGATATCGTGGAATCGCCGGTCTATAACACCAACCAGTTACCGGGGAGACGGACTTCTCGGAGATCCTGGCTACACACGAGGTGACACGGCACAGCATGCTAGTGTGACAGGGCTTGGACCGCAGGGTTACGGCACCGCCTCACAAGAAGCTAAACACTTGACAGGTGCATGGCTGTCGTCGTTTAAAATGAACACCTGCCGCCACTTACAGAAACTGCACAAAGTGTATCCCGACAGGTATGCGGCCGTATGTCGTTGATGCGAGGGCACTCCAGCACTACCGCGCATCATGTGCATTTGCTGGCAGAGACCAGCCTCGATCGACCTCGGCATACACGACAAATACGTGCATGGTCGTGGGAGGCGCGACTTGCCGTCTGACCTTGCAAAGCCAGCTATGGACCCTCGGTCAAAGCCAGTGACCTGCTGCGGCCAGCGGTGCCGAACACGTCAATTGAGATAGCGTTGTGATTTTCGTGAGAAGATATCGCGTGAAATTACGCGAAGTAATTTTGGTGCGAAAACGTAACGTGACCACCCAAAACACGTAAAGCAATGTCGCGTGACATGCTTCCCTTAAAATCACGTAATTCAATATCACGTGGTATGTTATTGCCAAAATCACGCAAGGATATGTCACGTGACACGTTTCCGCCAACATCACGTCATGCAATGTCATGTGGTATTGCATGATGCCTGACAAATTACGGCTAGCTTAAGGAGCTTCTCTGTTTTCACGGTTAGCTTAAGCAGCATGTCTGCTAAAAAAATTGGCAGATCCCACGTGCAGTGGGAATCAAGGAAATGCGAAGCACGCATTAGGAACGTAAAATGGATTTGCATTGTTGTCTCGCTATACCGAGTTTGGTGCATATGAAGTTAATGAAACGGCCACAAGAGCACCAAGATTGTGACATGTAAACCACGCCGCTCGTACACGCATGTCATGGTTCTAACGTTATGACTTGTCATTTACGTTCGTCATGCAGCCGTGTTGCGCCATAGCAATTTTGGTATACATCTCTTTAAGGAAACGAGTGGCATGTAGATCATTCCGCTAATGACATGCATGTCACGATTTTCATGTTATGACCTGTCATTTATGATCGTCATGCAGTCATGTTGTGCCAAACCAATTTTCGTATAGGCTCCGCGCAGTCGAGTTTTCCATGTGCGACATCAGCGTCAGAATGCACTGCCTGGCGGAGAGAAGAAGCAAAATTGGGCAGAGTGTGACAGGGAAATACGCGAACGCGATGCGCGTCTCCAACTCTATAGCAGCAACGACCGCCCGTCCCACCTTCTTTCGTTTTATTTCCCTTGAGACGCGCGCTCCAAACCTGTGGCAAACTGCTCCAAAGGGCTACGCCGCGAGCGTTCGTGTGGTTCGCAGCACTCCCGGGAAGCAGCGAAGAAACGCGCGCGTCGCTGTCGCCTCGGTTTGGTTTCCACTGTGTGCGACTGAGCCGTCCGACGAGAGCTACGTAGCGCCCTCTGGTCAGTAGGCGAAGCCCATACATCCCATTAACGAAACGGCAGTATAGCGCCAGGACCGTGGCATGTAAATCATGCCGGTCATGACACGCGCGTCATGATTTTAATGTTATGACCTGTCATTTACGTTCACCATGCTGTCGTGTTGTGCCATAGCAATTTTGGTGTACATCCCATTAACGAAACGCCTGGCATGTAAATCATGCCGCCCATGACATGCATGTTATGCTTTTCATGTTATGACCTGTCATTTATGTTCATCATGCAGTCATATTGTTGCATATAAATTTTCCTACACATCCCACAATCGAAACGGCCAAGATATCATCATGACCGTGGCATGTAAATCATGTCGCTCATGACATGCATGTCATGATTTTCATGTTATGACCTGTCATTTACGTTCGTGAAGCAGTCATCTTGTGGCAAGCCAATTTTCGTGTACATCCCGTTAACGAAACGCGTGGCATGTCAATCATGTCGCCCATGACATGCATATCATGATTTTCATGTTGTGACCTGTCAGTCATGTTCGCCATGCAGGCATGGCGTGGCATACCAATTTTCGTATACATCCCATTAACGAAACGGCCAGGAGAGCACCAAGACCGTCGCATGTAAATCATGTCATTCATGACATGGATGTCATGATTTTCATGTTATGACCTGTCATTTATGTTCGCCATGCAGTCATATAGCGGCATACCAATTTTTGTATACATCCCATTAACGAGACGAACAGGAGAGCACCAAGACTGTGACATGTAAATCATGCCGCTCATGACACGCATGTCATGGTTTTCATGTTATGACCTGCCATTTATGTTCGTCAGGCAGTCATGTTGTACCATACCAATTTTCGCATACATCCCATTAGCGAAACGGCCAGGAGAGCCCTAAGACCGTGGCATGTAAATCATGCCGCTCATCACATGCATATCATGATTTTCATGTTATGACCTGTCATTTATGTTCGTAATTTAGTCGTGATACGGCATACCAATTTTCATAAACATCCGATTAGCGAAACGGCCAGGAGAGCACAAAATCGTAGGCAGCTACATAGATAGATAGATAGATAGATAGATAGATAGATAGATAGATAGATAGATAGATAGATAGATAGATAGATAGATACGCACAAACTCGGCGAAGTTCGCTAAAAAATGCTTCGCATTTAAAATTAACACCATCTTCCCAAAGGGAACCCTGATAGGATGCGAAGCAGCAGCGTTGCGCACGGGTGGCGTCACGGGTTGAACGGCGCTAACGCGGGTGCTTCGCATCCCATCAGGGTTCCCTTTGGGAAGATGGTGTTAATTTTTTGTCGGTCGCGTTAGCGGAGCGAGCGGCGGTAGCGGCAGGTATTGCGGGCGAACGGACGAGGCAGCAGCTGCGGCGAGCGCGCGGCAGGCGTGGGAGAGAGTGACGTCAGCGCGCACTGCGAGGGGAGCGTGACGTCAATGCGCAGCTGCGGCGTGACCTACTTGGCACCGCTCCAACACCTGCGGCGAGGGCAGCGCGTTGCCCTCGCCCTCGCCGTACGGACGCGCAAAGGGCGTTACACAGGCTAGTCAAAGAGCTGCTTCGCATCTAAAAACGCCGTCTATCCCGTAAGCGAGCAGATCACGGCCGCCATGGTAGAATCAAGCTCTAAGCTTGAAACGGCTACCGGCTAGAGAGATTGTTCATCCATTTTGTTGTCGATGAAAGCCTTTACATGTGCCTTTACAACGCGACGAAACCCTATATGCGTACTCGTCAAAAACGAAGAATAACCACAGGGCAATCGCAGAGGGCGCTGCCTTTGCCGCTGTCCACTGTAGCCCCTTTTCTCTGTACTGTAGCCCCTTGTCCACTGTAGCCCCAACTCGCGTCTTGAGGTTGTGCTGTCTGGCTTCTTTTGGATGATTTATTTTCCTCTTTTCTTCTATGCTGTTCAACGAGCATACTTGCTCGTCGTCTTTCTTTCCACGTTGAACACGTCCGCCTTACGACACACACTCCAAGGCATAGGTTGCCTGCACCGCGAAGGTCGCAAATTGCATGCGTTGAGCTTGAATCCAATGTACGCTATGTTGCCGTTGGAACGGGGTTGTCGGGAATGACAAACAAAGCTTCAGCGTGCTAATGGCGCCCCTTTCAGATTGAGAAGACATATTAAGGAGAGCTAGGGAGCAATCCTTTTTCAATATTTTCGATGGGCAGCAAGTAGTGCATGTGATGCGGTATTCTACAAGGGTTCGCACTTGAAGACACCAACTTTAGACGGGTTACCCAGATATTCTCGTTTCAGTGCTGGGATTATATTGCTGAAATGCCCCTATGTTCTCGTCTAAGTCCCATGATGTTCTTCTGTGAAAGTCCGGATGAAGGCCTAGGCTTTTCGCTGACGTTGACTTGAAGGTTGCCAACGACAGTGTATAAAAGCATTCAATGCTTCTAATCCATAGCAGCATTTAATAAATGTGGCAGGTGCAAGCACGTGCCCTAAATTATCTTCGTTTAGGCGACGGCGGCGTATAATTATTACTGCAGTATTCTCAATTATCCCTGATAGTTAGGCAAGATCATAATGATATAGGGCAATCTCCATTTGTGTAGTGAACTCATTTACAACATTTCTATCACGTGCGTCGCCACCTCACGTGCCATCGGTTCTGATAAGCCATTCGCAGACTGCACCGAATAGATTTCCGGCAATCTTTTACTGCAAAATGCGCAAACGTAATCTCAGGTTTGAAAAATTCGTCGACGTCTGTCCTACCGCAAATATCTTTTTTTAAGTAAACACGTCAGTCAGCTCGCTTTTGTGCTGAAAGTATTGAATGAGAGTTACCATATGTTTCTAGCAAACGAATCGTTATTAGATGTCAACTCAACAACCAAAAGTTGTATAGTGTGATAACATTGAAAGAAACGCACGTCAGGAAACGGCAGAAAACGGCATTCGTTACGCCTGACGGCTTATATGAATCTAACTTGATGCCCTTTGGCCTGTGTAATGTCCCCGCCACGTTTGAACGACTTATGGCCAACGCGCTGCGTGGTCTCAAGTGGTCGATGTGTTTATGATATCACGACGATGTTGTGGATTTTTCGCCTGATTTTCCGACCCACCTGCTTCTCCTCAAGCGTGTTTTGACCTGCCTAACGAACGCCGGCCAGCACCTAAACCCCTCAAAAAGTGCCGCTTTGGTGCTTTTTGTGGTTTATGTTTAAGTGCCACCTAAACCACAAAAAGACCAAATTGTTTCCCAGCACGACGTTCTACCCGAACCTGCAAAACTTTGGGCGCTCGCCGAGTTTCCGAAACCTGAGACGATAAAAGAATTTCGCAGTTTTGTGGGCTTATGCTCGTACTTCCGGTGTTTCGTTCGCAACTTCGCGTCGACTATGTCGCCATTGACTCGGCTCTTACGCAGTGACACAGACCTCTCTTCCTGGTCGCCTGCATGCGACGCTGCGTTTGCTACACTGCGTCGTCTTCTTACCTCTCCACCAATTCCTTGCCCTTTCGACCCGAAAGCTGCAGCGGAGGTGCATACAGACGCCAGCGGGGTAGGTCCCGGCGCCATCCTCGCCAAACGAAAGCCCGCCTATTCAGCTATTCATAGTACGTCGTCGCTTATGCAAGTCGTATGCTGACGAAATCAGAGGCCATATACAACGTGACCGAAAAAGAGTGCTTGGCTTTAGTACGGGCACTTGCCAAGTTCAGTCTATACCTATACGGGCGTCCCCTCAACTTAGTCACAGATCACGCGCCTTGTTGGTTCGCCTCCCTGAAAGATCCCGCTGGTCGCCTAGCACTATGGGCACTCCGAATCCAGGAGTACGACATTCGCGTCGTATACAGCAGCGGAGGCAAGCACCCTGCTTCGGATGCCCTATCCCGTTCGCCGCTACCTGCATCCTAAGCCTGCGGTGTCACGTGTGCCTTTTCCGTCTCCTCTCTCGACCCGGGCTCGTTTGCCGCCGCCCAACACCGTGATCCCTGGATCGCTTGACTTTTTCTACTATCTCTCCGGACCATCGAACACTCCTGCATCCCGCTCCCTCCGACGACAAGCAGCTCACTTCGCCATTCGTGACCAGCTGCTCCATTGACGCAAGTGCGCTCCCGGAGGCCATCGATGGCTTCTCCTTATTCCCCGAAATTTACGATCACTAATCTATGCTTCCTTTCACAGAGATCCACAGTGTGGACATGCCGGGGTGCTTAAGACTTATGAGCGCTTTCGTCACTGCTACTACTGGCGTTGCATGCATACGACTATACTAAAATTTATTCGCTCATGTGTTGAGTTCCAACGTCGCAAATCGCCACCTGCCCGCGCGTCTGGCGTCCTGCAGCCGCTCCCTAGCCGTGCCAAACCCTTCGATCACGTTGGCGTCTACTTATACGTCCCAGTTCCGATGACACCAAATGGAAATCGGTGAATCATTGCCGCTGTGGACCACTTGACACGCTACGCCGACACTGATACTTTGCAAAGTGCTACAGCGCGGGACGTGGCCTCTTTTGTCCTACATCAGTTCGACCTCCGACGCGGCGCACCTCGAGAACTCCTTAGTGGTCGAGGGCGAACATGCCTCTCCGAAGTCGTGGAAGGTTTACTTTCGGAATGGCAAGTTATTCATCGGACGAGCGCGGCATCCCCCCCGCACACTAACGGGCTCACCGAGCGATTCAACCGCACTCTCGGCGATAGGCTCAAGATGTACGTGCCGTGTGATCATGGTAACTGGGACCGCGTTCTTCCATTCCTAACGCTCGCGCACAACACCGCAACATAAGCTACCACGGGATTTCTCCTTTTCTTCCTTGGACATCACCCCTCTTATATAATTGAAACACTCCTCCCATATGGGCCTGACGCCTCCTGGTGGAACCTGTGTTCGAAGTCGACCAAGCCGAAGAGTGCTGCCATCTTGCCCGCTCTTTTACGGCAAAAGAACAACGCCAGAGGAAACACCCCACCGACTTGTTTCAGAACACTACCTATGCTCCCGACTCTTTCGTGTGGCTTTCTGTGCCTTTTCAAACTCCGGGACTTCGAAAATGGTGCCAAAATACAAAGGGCCTTATGGCGTCTTGGAGCAAACGTCGCCATTCAACTTTCTCATCGAGCCCTTCTCACCACCTACCGACATGCGCGGGCCTGGACGAGACGTTGTCCCCGTCTCGCGTCTCAAACCCTATTACGACCCTCTGCTTCCATACTCTTAAGTCACCAGGATGGCTCCTTTGGCCAGGGGGGTGATTGTGAAGAAGTGCCACTCTGGCCATCCACATTGTCAACGCTCGGCGCGGTCGGCCCACGCTTCTGGCCTTTGGCGTTTCTCCCAGACGGTGCTGCGGGCTCTCTCGCTGCTTGGGGTCGCTTTGTCATCGAGCCGCTAATAAACCTCTTCTCACGCTGAATGAAAATAAGTTGAAAACGGATTTGTTAGTCGCGATGCGGCGTGGAGTAAGTGCCTAAACTATGCCATAAACGTCCTTCAGCGTTTTCACATGTATAATGTCACCAGTTCAGATTAGACTTTTCGCAGATGATTGCTTGCTTTTTAACGAAATTAAATGTCCGGATGATCAGGCCTTGCTGAATACTAGCCTGCAAAACATACATATGTGGTGTAAAGAGTGGGAAATGCAACTTAACGCGGACAAAACGGTTTTCATGAATATGAGTAGAAAGAAAAACATTTTATTTTTTCCGTATAGTCTCCCTACAGAACAGTTAACGCAGGTCCCTCACTACAAATATCTCGGCGTCACAATAACTAGTACACTAAGTTGGAACACACATATTTCGAACATTTGCTCATCCGCCTTCCGTAAGCTATGTTTTTGCGACATAAGTTAAAACACACCCCACCTGATGTCAAACTGCTCGCATATTCATCAATTATAAGACCCAAGCTCGAATACGCATCCATTGTTTGGGACCCTCACACGAAAAAGAATATCGAAGCATTGGAGATGATCCAACGAAAAGCAGTTAGATTTATTTATTCTAAATACCGCCAAACAGACTCTCCGACTCAACTAATGAATCTTTATGGCATAAAATCATTGCAATTGCGAAGAAAAATTGACAGAATAAAATTCCTCTTTCAATTGAAGAATCGTCATTTGCTGCTTCCCCCTGAGCCCTACGTGACATCACTGGCGTCACGAACTACAAGGCATCGACATGCAGAATCACTAACCCCATACAGCACCAAAACTAACCTATTCAAATTCTCATTTTTCCCGCGCACAATTAACGAGTGGAACTCGCTGCCAATATCTGCAGTGGAAAGTTTAAAAATAATTGAAAGCCTTCAGGATTGATGTTATGTTATTTTACTTATGTTCCTTTTCTTATGTGATATTCAAACTGCTATTATTTTCGTATTTTCTTTTGTTCTCAGTGCATTGTATGTAAATGTGTCTATGTATTACCCTTTTAAGTATACTTTTTCCCCTCCTGCTAGGGCCCCAGTCGGGCCTGCAGTATCTTGTAAATAAATAAATAAAATAATCCTAATGCATGTCTGATTTAATAATTATGCAGCGATCTTGCACCGCATCCGGGGTAG
>JABSTT010005370.1:0-20036 GCA_013339685.2 Hyalomma asiaticum
CGAACGTCCTACCTTACCACCCCTTCAGTTACAGGCCACATTGGGTATGACGCTACAAGTGTCCAATGCGGAGAATGCCGGGATTGTGCAGACGCCAGCCCACGCGTATACGTCTACGCCCGTTACAACGGACCCTCATAATCCGGGAAAAAACGTCTGCTGTATCCGTAGTATGCAGTATCCAAACAGGGGTTGGGGGGGGAAGGCGATCGTGCGATATAAAAATGTTACCGGAACGTAATATGCTTTTAAAATCGCGTTCTTGCCAGTGCAACAGCCGATACGACATAATCTGACGAATTACGGCCATGAATCAAAGATTAGACCAGTTTGATGCCGCACGCAAGCTTCAGTTTGTACACAGGGGTCTGGTACCAACCCCCGCTTGAGGCAATTCTTACCTTTTTCATTGAACGGGAAAGGTGCCTGCGAGGAAAGAAACTTCATGGAACATGACTTTTTATTTCACAAAATATACTGAGTGATGAGGGCCTGCTTAGCTCCTGCCAGAGAAGACGCGGTCACCTTGTGTTGCATTTCTGTGAGCTGCAGAACTTCCGCGGAGCAGCCACCTTGCTGCTGCAGGAAATATCCTTTCAGGGCCTCAATGTAATCCATGGCCTGGGATGATGAAAGCTTAACAGGAGCTTCAGTCTCTTCGCTACTGTCGTCTTCTGATAGCGGGTCAGAAGAGTTCTTCACAAGTGCTGCGATCTCGTCGATCTTGCGTCCAGCCATTTCACACAAGCGCAGCCGCCGCACGAACACGAAGAAAATGGACGCAGCGAGCCACTTCACTGGATTGGCTCGGCTGCGCCAGCGACCCGTTAGATGCCGACAACATTGCGAGACTAGTTGTTTCCCGGCTAAGTAGAAAAAAAACGTATATTGGGTGTCGGCCCCGCGTGACTCTGCCATATAAGGTCAGTCCAAACAATTTTCGCCCTAAATTTAGTCCGTTCTAGCCAATAGTCCGCTATAGCAGGATCCGTTGTGAGCGGAGTGGATGCCATTTAAAATGCGTGGTGACCAAACAAACCTACGGATATGGTCCGTTGTAACCAGAAGTCTGTTGTTCCCGGATCCGTTGTAACGAGCGTAGACTGTATAGAAGTTCTCTGGCCAGCCCGGCAGCGACGAGAACGCGGACAAGTGGACGATTGTGAGCTAGAGCTTGGCGTTATGGCCGGTCCTCACTAGCGGCAAAAACACGCGCTGCGAGCACTTCCGCGGCACGCACGCGTCAACAAGTCCCCTCTCGTGTTTTGCGGCAAGCGGCGACGAGGCAGCCAAGAACGACCTGACGCCTGACTTGTGTTGTTCCATTCGCAAGGTCTCGCGAAAACGTGAGCTCTAATCAGATGATTTCGTCTTTCGTCGACCATGTATGTCTTTCTAGCGCTACTGCTTGTCACGCTATCAAAAAGCTGCTACTGCAAGGATACTTCTTGCTCGGCGTCTCGGTACGGGTAGGCCTAAAGAAAACTGTGTATAGGTCTGGGCATGGCCGCTGAGATTTTACGACGGCCATGTCACTTTCAAATCTCAGAGGCTGTCATTATGGTTCGACGCTTGACGGACAGATGGAGCCACGCGTCCGCAGCACCGTGAAAAAGAAAATCAAGAGCGGCGAAGTCGGATTGGATAGCAAGAGCGACGGGGAAGTGGGATTGGATAGCAGGAATGGAGAAGAAGCCGGCATTGAACAACTACAGAAAAGGGAAAGACGAAATCAAGAGTGAAAAATTTCACGATAATTCAAAGGGAAGCGCTTTACTGTTTCATGCAAGGTCCGGTTGCCTGAGAACCCAAAGTTACAGAGCGAAATTCAATAAAGAAGGGGACACATGTACGTGCTGTGGAAAAGCTAGGGGAACGACAGATATCATATTTTGATTGAATGTACAGATGGCCACCTAGATGTAGCTGTGGACACCATCCTACAGGAGGCCATGGGTTTCAGGAGTAACACAGGAAAGCTGAACATGTCGCGATTAAAATTTGGAAAGTAATTTTTTTTATTTAATGTGCAAGTTAGAGAGACTGCAGAAGCTGTGTTCTCAATTTGCTGCAAATTTGGATCAAATTGCTTTTTTCAAGGTGCCCAGGAATGCTAACAAGGAGTTTTTAAATAATATGCAAATTAAAAAGAACAGTTATTGTCATGTCACACAGGCATCTAGGCAGCCTTACCGTTTTTTAAGAGTTTGGTTGTTGCAGCGAAGAGGTGCAAAATGATGCTCAGATGTTGTCTAATTCTTTAAAGAAATTCGTGTCACAACTTGCTATTGGGAAACTATTCTGCTTATCCAGCACGTCATTAAGTGTGTCAGAAAAAATGTTTCAGTAACCCTTGTATCCTCCAACAACAGAAGAGCGACAACGTTCATGAAATAATATTGCTCTAAAATGGTAAAACATTTGTTTTCGTTATTTGCATAGGTTGCAGATCAGCAAGCTTGTGCAGCTTGCTGGAAGAAATCCAAATGCTGCCGTGAAGCGCATGTTTATTTATATTTTTACTGATAAGTTGGCAGCTGATTATTCTTGGCACGGCAAGAAGGGAAAGAGGAAATTTTCAGAATTGAAGTTGTCCAAGCACCTGTTAAGTAAGTGGCATATTCTCTGCACTAGAAGTCTGGTACTGTGAATGTTGCACCTTTTAAAATTCAGCAGCATTCTGAGTACTGCTACCCTGCACATTCTTTGTGTAAAAGGTTCGGGCGCTTTTGGATGGTCACCGGCGAAAAAAAACGAACTAACGGTGCAGCGGTTTTTGGCGCGCATAGTTTTTGTAGTTTCCATGTCGCCACCGGTCCCGCGCTTTACGATGCACATGATGCGTGGGCCGATGATACTCGCCGCGCCGGATCAGCCGCCTTGCAAGGTCACTACGTCGCCATGCAATATCTGAGACGCCCAACCGCATGAGCTTTCGGTAGCATTCGCAGGACGCCCGTAACGGGAGATGTTTCCCATCATCGCACGCAAAACGGTTCATCATCGTATTTCTCCCTCATATCTGTGCTGAGCCTGAGCGACCTGAGGCTGTATTGTGCGCACTGCATGACGTCCGAGAATGCATCGCGGCAATCTCGGAGAGCACGCCCTGACTATGCGCCAGCCTGCGCAGCAAGCGCGGCAGCACGCGGTAGCGGGCTTGAGGAAACTGCGATAGCACGGAGTCATGCAGCACTGCGAGTAAATGAGGTTACCGCCGCTTCTACGGGGCTACACCCGGTAACATGCGGCAGTTTGATCGGGACGCTGTAGTTTTGAATCGGCGTGCCTAATGTGTTCGTGACATTGCGGATCGAGTGAAGCGGGAAAGCCGTAGTGTGGCCGTTTCAGGGACTGCAGGGGTTCAAAGTTGGCGGTGTGTTTGCTATGGGAGTGCATGTATTATGTGAGTGCAGCATTTGTTTTTATGAATATGAGAAGGTTGAACACTAAGGCCCTTCTCCTCCGTGTCACGAAAAATGGGAGGCTTTGCAATCGATGTTTCACTTTTTTTTGGTCGCGGGAAACTTGTGCATGTTACAATCGAGGCACAGTAGAATGGAGCAAATACGGTTGTTTGAGTTCATTAAAATTGACACTGGTCCTGGCACAGTTGTGTACATATTCCTATGAGGGAAACACCTGGTAATTCGAACACACTGCACCCCAGCGGTGCTCTTACAAGGTCTTGAAATCATGTGGCGACACTTCCAACCGGCGTTAGTTTGACCGTTATGGAGAAAAGATTTATAAAATACCTAACATCCTGCTCAACGCTGCTTTGCAAGCCTTGCATGACGTTTGAGTCGCTGCCAGACAAACGTGTTCAGCTGTGGAACAAAGGTTTCCATATAAATGTAAACGAGTTTAGCGTGCCTAAGGGTCTCACACAAGCTCAGTGTTTGCAGATAAAAAAAGAGAAGCGTAGTTCATCTTCTTCAATGTGAAATTTATTCTTCTGGCAGCTCCTTTACTTCCATGACCCAGTCTTTCCACCGTTAAGGTTACTTTTGCATATGTCTTGATTGCATGACAATTCAAGAGTGGTTATCTTGATAAATGTGGTACAGACCGAGATGCTTTACAGAATTATCAGTTGTGTCCTTGGGGCCCCTATTTTCCCGTTTTGGGCTCATAGAAACTTCCCATTCAAGAAGCCGCTGGTCACCTCCCTATGTTTACTCAGTCACAGGCCTTGAACACACGAAAACCATGATGCACCTAACTTCATCATGCACCAGAACTTCCATTTCACATGCACTTTCACTGTGAAAGCGAATCATCGGCATCGCTAACAGATACAGTGCACACAGTTAAGATTGAGCATGAAATGATCCTATGCAAACCTGCAACATAATGTCATAACAGTGCTCATCTAGCCTGTGAATTTAGCACATAAATGTTCCAGTAATAAGCTCTAACTTGTCTCATTTAATGCCTGTGTCACTTTGTTCTACAGCTGCTGCTAGGAAACGTTCCCAAACAGCACAAGGGATGGTGTGGAGTGCAGCGCAAAATCATGGCTCCGTCATGCACCAGAGAGGGCTAACAGCAAATACAGCAGCGAAGTGTGAACCAGGTGCTGTGACGGTAAGCCATTTGCAGATTTGTGCTAGAGAAGTACAATAACTAATGGATAACCCCACCACTGCCGCTGAAGTTGTTACCTTAATCCAAATATCTCACGAGCATGGGCTTGAAGCAGCTTTCAAGCTTAAGATATACGTGGATTGTATGCAAAGCTTCAGAAATAAATGAATAAAAGACTAGATGGATCTTTTAGGTGTACAGTGAAACCCCGATTATGCGACGTTCTCCGGACCGCGACAAAGCGTCGTAAAATGCGGGCGTCGTAAAATCCGAACAGAAAAATTTATGCCCTTGAGTGCACCGCTATCCACTGGTGTGATTCGCAACAGCCGTAGCGAAGCATGGCACACACTTAAGGGGCGATCACGTCCATTGAAAGTCGAAAAATCGCGGAAAATGCGCTTTTAGGAAAACCGCATATTTGCACCGTATGTGTGATAAACTACGTCCTCCTGTAATTTTCTGTGCCTAATTCTCCCTAAAACTACTTCATATCAAATATATTATGAGCAGCGGTAGCTGCTGTGCCGCTCAAACACGCTCCGACACAGCACAACTTCAAGCGAGTGCCGTTCACGCGCCATTAAACCGACCGGCGTCATTTTGGTTTTTGTTTTTTTTTCGTGAAACGGGGGCCTCCGCAATCGGCAGCAGCGGCGCGTGGTAGCAACCCGTGCCGCTGCTTGTTGATCGCGGAGGCCACGCATGAAGTCACGGGTTCTGTGTAAGATCGCGTCGTATAATTGAGGCTTTTAATGCATTCTGTCTATGGGGCTTTAGCCGGGACCGGACTAATCTGTCGTAAAACTGGGGGATGTAAAACCGGGGTTCCACTGTATTCAGTGTGCGCTTTAAGATGTATTTATGAAAAGTAGACGTCAATGTGACTTTATTGTCTGGGCACACAGTAAATCTTATGAATGCTTTAAAGTGAGTCAAGTAGAGTGTGGTCCTTTACAAAAGGGAGTTTGCGAGCACGTGGCCTCAGTTCTGCGGAGACTTCCTGCAGCGCCAGGCCAGTGGAAGCAAACGAAATGACTTCCACACACTACTTGGCAGTACAACCATAGATCAGGGAAAATAATCGTGCTGTCCACCGTACACCTTTATTCTGCCCTAGGCAACACGAAAAGCCAATTACTTCAAATTTCCAACATAAGCAGCGCAAACAATTGGACGCGGACGCAGAGAGACTGGACAGGACGGGCGCTGTACTCCAAGAATGTTTATTGAAAACAGCGTGAGTTGCACCCGACAGGTCTGACGAAGGTCTGAGCTCATGCGCATTTATTTGTGCAGACGAGAGTGCCTAATATCTCCTGCTTAACAATCTAATTTACTTTTTTAATTTACTAGCTAACCTGCCCGCGCACCACATCTCTTTCAAGGAAGCCGCCACACAGCGGCTGAGAATATTTACAGGCTCTGGCCACTAACGATATGTCATTTGTCATCTCGCTGTGTCATCATCTGTCATCTTAATGACCTTCGGTCATTAGTGCAGCATGGGAGCACGATCGCCTGCATGCTTCGAGTGCCGTAATTGCGACTAGAATGCGACTCCACACAAAAACATCTCCCGGTCACATCCGGCCAGGCGGTAGCAAAACCAATTCCGTTTTCCTACGGCATTGACAAAGGACGCGTACGGATGTCAAGCTGTAACTGAAACCAAACCAGGCGGCCGTGCATCGATTCGCCCCATCTACGTGACTCGCTTCCCATTCAACTCTTTATCTCGTCCTTTTTTTGTTGCCAGCACGGAGGCGGCACCGCCCTCCGACAGCGCCCCCGCTGGGTCGCCTTTCTTCCCTGCGTGGGGTCTTCCGCGTTTCTTTTTCGCGGAGCCGACCTGTGTCCCTCGTTTGCGGCAATCCTCTGAACTGCGGCACGGGGAGTCGCTCTGCACTTTGAAGTACTGGCACAGTTGGACTACCAACCCCACACCGACTCTGCATACCTTGGACTAACTCCTCCCCCCTCAAGAGTGTTACTGGACACTTGATGTCCACGTAACACGATACAAAAAAACAACAAAAACTTCGCACAGAAATAAATAGATCACTCCTCGCCCACGCAAATGCGTGGACCAATTTCCACTTCACAGTCAAAGTAACATCTTTCTCGTCATACTGCCGAAAAGAAACACATATGACGATTTCCGTCATGCAGCATACACTCACTCCAAATGACAAAAGAGCCTAGCTATCCTTGCAATGCAAAAGCAGTTATGACACACTCTGAATGAAATCAACAATTAATAAGTTCGTGGTAGCTTCACACAAGGCACGCGAACTGGTCTGAGTCCTGTTGCATAGTGTCTCTCACATTCACCGCACCGTCATTGTCCCAACACGTGAGACCCACTCCGTGCGCCCTCCAGGCCCCGAAAAGTACACTCAAAGGGAGCGACGGACCGCGCGTCGGCTATGTCTGATACTCGACGGATCGCACCAGGTTCCAAAAGGAATGAACACATTCCACAAAACAATACTTCACTTCATGTACAACACTGGCCCTACAAAACGAATCTAACACCTATACACACAGTTCTATTACTTAAGGGCAAGTCTGCATTGCATAAAAAAAGGAATGCCTAATGCGGAACTATAAACAAGACATTCTCATATAGACACAAAATGGTCATCTGTCTCAGTCACACATAACAGGCTACTGACTAAACAGTTATCTGAACACAACCCAAATGATCATCCAAGACGTGAAAGAGCATCAGCAGCCTTGTTCAGGGTGCCTTTCATATGAACAATTTCTATGTCATATTTTTGGATCGCCAATGACTAGCACTGGAGGGGGCCGCGCAAGTCAGGAAAGTCAGCGGGTCGTGGTCATTCATTATTTTGACCTCTGTGCCAAATACCCACGTACCTAAAGACTCTAACGCCCACACAATTGCAAAGGCCTCTCGTTCAATTGAGGACCACTTTTGCTGCGACGGGCTCAACTTCTTACTAAGGAATGCGACTGGTCACTCCGTGTCCCCCATCCTTTGGGAGAGGCAAGCTCCAATTGCTGTTTCTGATGCATCCGTGGTCAATCAAAATGGTTTGCTGGGGTCTGGTGCTGTCATCCCCGGAATTGACGCGAGGGCCTCTTTAACTGAATCGAACGCAACCTGTGCCTCCGAGTTCCACGGCAGTGTGTTCGGGACCCCTTTGTTTGTGGGTGCTGTCAGTGGCAAGACAAGCCTTGAATTGTTAGGCACATAGTCTCGATAGTAGTTGAGAAGCCCTAGGACACTCCTCAGTTCACGTTTTGTCGTAGGCGGCTTCAGCCGTTGGATGGCGCGTACCCTGTCAGCGTCCGGAGCATGTACACCTGACCCCACAACATGTCCGAGATACTTAACCTGCGGCTTAGCGAACTTGCACTTTACCGGGTTTACTGTGAGGACTGCATCCTGAATTGCTCGCAATACTGCCTGCAGGTGGTGCATGTGGTCTTGCCATGTCTCATAATATATAGCTATATCGTCAATGTAAGCACACGCATACTGATGATGGTTGCCGAGCAACTCATTTACAGTAAATCCTCGTTAATTTGGATCTCAAGGGAGTTAACAAAATGTCCGAATTATCCGAATGTCGAATTAAAGAATGCATAGCAAAAACGCACATTTTCAATTCCTTTATTGCATACCTTTATTTTGAGAGGTAGTCCGTGATGCTTGTTTTTTTTTGTGGTTAGCTGGGCGGCAAGGACTAGTTTGCAGGCTTTTGACAAACTCTCTAGCGCAAGACATCGCAAGCCTGGGACATCGTAACAAAACTACTCTAGAACGACGAGAGCGTCCGCGGTCTTTTGCAGGTACGACGCACCAGGCGTTGTTCATCGCATGGGTCTTCGTCGGACGCCTCATCCGGTTCCCACATTGCGGCACGGGGATATATCACACCACCACTATGGCCCGACCACCACCTCACGCACCGACACTTCCGATATGCCGATACGTCACAACGCACCGAAGAGGGGGGGAAGAAGCACAACCGACACCTCCAGGTCACACGCTATCCATCTGAGGCCTTGTTTCTTTGTCATCCTTTTCCGCCGATGACAGGAAGATGCGTGCTCCAAAACGCCACCTTGCGTCCCCTTTCATAAGTTTTCGAAAAAAAAATGCGGCTTTCCTTGGCCTCCGTGATCGGCATCGACAGTGTACCGTTGCTGCGGGAGCCCATCTCTGAGACCACAAGTTTGCACACGTGTGGCAAAGAAAATTCAATGCGATAAATATTATGGCCTCCGAGATGCAGTTTCAGTTTTGCCGTCTTTGGCTTGCCTCCAGTCCGAATTAACCAGTGTGCGTGCAATTTTGCGTCGAATTAGCGAATGTTTGTTGCCATAGGGCTATGAACATTTTTGAAGGAAGGGTGTGGGAATGACGAATTATCCGAATTTCCGAATTAACGGGGGCCGAATTAACGAGATTCTACTGTACTACTCGCTGAAACATTGCCGCAGAATTGCGCAACCTGTAAGGCATAACCTTCCATGCATACAAGCCACTGGGTGTTGCGAACGCTGTCAACCTTTGCGACTCTTGATCTAGCGGTATTTGCCAATACCCGCGGGTCATGTCCAACACTGATATATACAGTGGAACCCCGCTGTTACGTTCCTCACTGCTGCGTTTTCCCAGCTGTTACGTTGTTTTTCATCGGTCCCGGCACAGCTCCCATAGGGTCCCATGTATTGCAAACCTCGGTGCTACGTCGCTACTGTGGGCGTGTTCCCGCATGATGCGTCGCAACTTGGCACGCTGTACCCGCCCGGGCATCGCTATTTTGATTTTACCGCCCGCTGACGGCTGCCGAGATAGCGCCAGCGCTATCTCGGCAGCCATGTGATCGCTCGGCAGCCGAGCGACACTCCCCACCCCCCCTCCCGCCTTTGCGTCTTTTCGTGCTCGTTAAAGACGGGCGGGGTGTTTCCTTCCCGCTTCGACGGCAGGCGATCCATAGGGGTGATGTTATCGCTCCGAGCGACGGAGATGTGCCGGGCGCGTTTGATCTCTGCTTCAGACGTTGTCGTCACCCCCACTGGAGTGGTTTTATTCTAGCGACCGTACTTTGGGCTCTGGGGGCTTCCGGAGAAAAGAATCGGAAAAAGGAACATCGCACTCGCAGCCCCTTTTGGTATGACCATGCTCGCCCGTGCAGCGAGGGGCGCGGCCGCGCGGCTGTCCAAAGTCTGTCCGTGCGCTCGCCGGCAAGCTGGTTCGGGCCGGACGGCGAGCGCAAAATATATGAGGAATTTTTTTTGTATTGCTGGCTAAATGTCAGGGGTGCGCAAATTATGCGGGTAAATACGGTAAACAAGCACTGAAGACGGAACGTGAAAGCGCTATTGAGCGATCGCGGACTCGACGCGACCAGCCAACCAGCCGTACTCGCAATCACAAACCACGCGCGGGGTGCCGGAACAGGATGCGGTGATCGCAGCGACGAGGTGACTTGCCTCCAAAATTGGCGCGTCAAGCTGAAAACTAAACCTCAGTCCGAATTATCGAATTTAGAGCTAGAAACCGTCCGAAATATCAGCCGGTTTTAACACAATAAGCCTATGTTGGCACTAGCGGTACCGCGTGGCTGTCCGGATTATCGGTCGCCGACCTTGATGGCTCAGCTTGTTGAAATAAATTGTTTGAAATCAAAGCGGCCCTGTTCTCATTCACTTTGGGAGCTTTCCACACTCTTGCGTTTTCCCGGCTGTTACGTTTTTCCCCCCCTGTCCGCTGAAAAACGTATGAACTGGGTTCCACTGTATTTAGCCCTGGCTATAGAGTACAAGAGCTCGGTCACATTTCCCATAGTGACCAGGTCAGGTTCTGTAACGGAGTTCAAGCTTCTGTTATCTACACATATTCTGATGGATCCGTCCTGTTTGGCCGCACACACCACTGGATGAGGAAGTGCACTCTGCACTGGGTAGATAAAGTCCCATGCCAGCAATTCGTGCATTTGCCGTTCAACTTCCGCCCTCAAGGCCATTGGTACCCTATACATATGTGGTCGCGTCTGCTTAGCACCAGGTGATAATATTGTTACGAGGAGAGACGCAAGAGGCGAGGCTATATACAGTTGTATTTTAAAAAGGAACGCTGAGGCGCTTGGCCATCAAGCAGCAGCGCGAGCAAGCCTCGCTAAACGTCCTCCTCGTCGTCTTTCTCTATTCGCCTCTTGACGGTCGGTGGCACGGGTCCGTAGCACTACCCCCCGCGTCAAAAGCGCCGTCCCGGCGTGTGGACGATCATGGCTCCGAAACAGTGTGGTAGGCCTTGAGCCTACTGACGTGCACTGTGTCGCAGGACCCGACAGGAGAGGGCGAGGAGGCATTGACCGGGGCAGTCTCGTAGGTTACGGGAGTCACTTGGCGGAGCACGCGGTAAGGCCCTGTGTACTTAGAAAGGAGCTTCGCGGACAGTCCCACATGGCGAGAAGGTGACCAAAGGAGTACGAGGTGGCCAGGCGAGGTGGCCAGGCGAGAAGTGCGCGTCGCGGTGCCGGACATCGTAGTGGTGGCGCTGCGCGGTTTGAGAAGCATTCAGCCTAGTACGGGCGATCTGGCGTGCATGGTCGGCGAGAGCAATGGCATCGCGCGCGTACTCGGTCGCTGAGGTGGCCGCCAGAGGAACAGTGGTGTCAAGGGGCAGGGTCGGCTCGCGTCCATACAACAGATAAAATGGAGAAAATCCGGCAGTGTCGTGACGGGAAGAATTGTACGCGAAAGTGATATAAGGCAGAGCAACGTCGCAGTCATGGTGTTCTTTCGAGACGTACATTGACAGCATGTCTGTGGGAGTTCGGTTCAAGCGTTCCGTCAAACCGTTTGTTTGAGGATGGTAGGAGGTGGTCAGTTTATGTTTGGTGGAGCAGGAACGTAATAAGTCGTCGATAACTTTCGAGAGGAAGTTGCGGCCACGGTCATTGAGCAGCTGTCGCGGAGCGCCGTGGAGCAAGATGATGTCACGCAGGAGAAAATCTGCGACATCGGTGGCACAACTGGTCGGAAGAGCCCGCGTGATGGCATAACGGGTGGCGTAATCCGTTGCGACGGCTATCCATTTGTTCCCGGAGGATGATATTGGGAATGGGCCAAGGAGATCAAGCCCAACGCGGAAGAACGGCTCCACTGGAATGTCTATCGGCTGGAGATAACCAGCAGGTAGCACTTGAGGAGTTTTTCGACGCTGACAGGAATCACAGGCAGCTACGTAGCGTCGGACTGATCGAGCGAGGCCGGGCCAGTAAAAGCGACGGCGGATGCGGTTGTACGTGCGCGATACACCTAGATGTCCTGCAGTGGGTGCGTCGTGAAGTTCAAAGAGAACAGTGCGACGTAGCTGTCTGGGGACCACTAGAAGTAGTTCGGGCCCGTCTGAGTGGAAGTTACGGTGGTATAGAACGCCGTCCTTGAGGACGTACCGGCGCACAGAAGCGTCATTCGGCGATGCTTGCAGGCGGTCGATGAGTGCTCGAAGAGAGAGATCTCGGTGCTGTTCGTCTGCGATGTTAGTAAAGGCAGAGACAGAAAGAATGCTACTGACATCGCCGGAGGTACCGTCGGGCCTGTCGACCGGGTAACGAGACAAGCAATCGGCGTCCTTGTGCAGCTGGCCGGACTTGTATATCACGGAATAGGAATATTCTTGGAGCCGCAGAGCCCATCGGCCAAGTCGTCCTGCAGGGTCTTTCAGAGAGGACAACCAGCAGAGCGCGTGATGGTCTGTGATGACCGAAAAGGATCGGCTGTATAAGTATGGGCGGAATTTGGCTACTGCCCAAACGAGCGCCAGGCACTCGCGCTCAGTAATGGAGTAGTTGCGTTCTGACGGTGAGAGAAGCCTGCTGGCGTAAGCGATAACGCGGTCGCTGCCGCGCTGCCGTTGGGCTAATACTGCACCGATACCATGGCCACTGGCGTCGGTACGAACTTCGGTTGGCGCAGAAGGGTCGAAATGGGCCAATATGGGCGGCGTTGTAAGTAGGCGTATGAGCTGAGCGAACGCCGAAGCCTGTGGTTCGCCCCACACAAAAGGAGCATCCTTCTTCAAGAGCTCAGTAAGTGGCCGGGCTATTATCGCAAAATTCTTCACAAAGCGGCGGAAATACGAACATAGCCCGACGAAGCTGCGTACATCCTTGGCACACTGGGGAACAGGGAAGTTCGTGACAGCAGAGATTTTGCCTGGGTCCGGTTGTACCCCGCTAGCATCCACGAGGTGCCCAAGCACGGTGATCTGGCGACGGCCAAAGTGGCACTTTGACGAATTAAGTTGCAGACCGGCTCGGCGAAAAACGTCCAGGATTGCTGACAGGCGCTCGAGGTGAGTCGTGAAGGTCGAGGAGAATACTATAACGTCGTCCAAATAACACAGACATGTGGACCATTTGAATCCTTGAAGGAGTGAGTCCATCATGCGTTCAAATGTAGCTGGCGCGTTGCAAAGACCGAATGGCATCACCTTGAATTGAAATAAACCGTCAGGTGTGACAAATGCAGTTTTTTCGCGGTCTAAGTCGTCCACAGCAATCTGCCAGTAGCCGGAGCGAAGGTCAATAGATGAGAAGTAGCGAGCACCATGGAGGCAATCAAGGGCGTCGTCAATACGTGGTAACGGGTACACGTCCTTTTTTGTAACCTTGTTGAGGTGCCGATAGTCCACGCAAAAACGCCAAGAGCCATCTTTCTTTTTGACCAATACGACGGGTGAGGCCCATGGACTGCATGACGGTTCAATGATGTTCTTGGTAAGCATCTTCTTAACTTCAGCTTGAATGACTTCACGCTCGGCAGCAGACACCCGATATGGACGTCTATGAATAGGAGAGGCGTCGCCAGTATCTATTCGATGTTTCACGGCTGTAGTTTGGGCCAAAGGACACTCGTTGAGGTCGAAAATATCGCGGTAGGCAAAAAGAACGCGGCACAGTTGGTCAGCATGCGCTGGGGAGAGGTCGGGAGCTATCATTTTCTTGAGATCTGGCAGAACACTAGTCGCAAATGGCGAAGATGCGCTCGGGTCAGTTGCATCATCCTCGATTGTGATAGCTGATATAGAACAATCATCAAATGCGCTTATCTGCGCCAGACACATCCCTCGTGGCAGTACTTGTGTCGTCAAGCCAAAGTTGACCACAGGCATGCAGGCGCTGTTCGAAGTTATAGATAAAACAGTGCGCGGGATGGTAATACCTCGACTGAGGAGGACATCGATCACAGGGGTAGCGATGTAGTCGCCATCAGGGACAGGTGGGTCTGAGATCAACTCAAGGTAAGTCATAGTCGAAGGGGGTAAGCGAACGAAATCCGCCGAACTGAGACGACTGGGGGGCGGCTCTACAGGGTCCAGGTGAGGCAGGTCAAGTCGGAGGGTACCAGTTGAGCAGTCTATTAGGGCGGAATGGGCAGACAGAAAGTCCAGGCCAAGAATGACGTCGCGAGGGCAGCGGGCGAGTACGGTGAAAAGGACGACGGTAGAACGATCAGCGATGCAGACTCGGGCGGTGCACATACCAATTACAGGAGCTGTCGCGCCGTCAGCAACACGGACAGCTTGCGTCGGGGCAGGGGTTAGAACTTTCTTGAGCCGTCTTCGAAGATCGGAGCTCATCACAGATATATGGGCGCCCGTGTCGACGAGAGCGCAGACAGGAACGCCGTCCACTTGTACATCAAGCAAGTTCATATTGGTCGGGATCGTCAGTAGAGGCTTTTGGGGCGTAGAGAGCAATGCAGCGGCACCTCCGGGCGCTGCACCGTCTAGTTTTCCTGTTGAGAGCGTGCGAGGGAACTTGGCGAATATGAGCGGCGGGGCTGAGGCGAGCGAGACTGACGGCGTTGGGGCGAAGGTGATCGTGAGTATGGGCGGCTGGATGCAGAAGGTTGAGCGGCAGTGTAATCGGCGCGAGCTGCATAGGAACGGTAATAGCTGTTTGGTCGAGAGTACCCAGGATACATGTTCGGTTCAGGTGAGTTCCAGCGACTTCGGCAATACCGGGATATATGCCCAATCCCACGACAGATGAAGCATATCGGCTTGTCGTCAGCAGTGCGCCACTCCGGTGAATTGCGAAAAGGTGGCTCGCCTTTTTGTGCTCGCCAAACTTACTTCGGCCGGGCCTCTCAATACTCACGAAGAACCGCACTGAGTTCCTCCCTTTGGCTAGGACTTAACTCACTTGCCTGCGCAGCCACAGAAACTTGGCCGCGCGACTTTACCGCCTGCGGTGCCATCTCAATGTTCCCGAACTCTGCGTCGGGCCTCGAATATCACACCTACATTGTTAGCTCGTGCCTGATACGGTCAGAGCTTATCAGCATGAACTAGCCTCTCAGCACCCGCTGCATCCACTATAACGTAACTGTCTGCCCGCGTTCTCTCTTTTACGGCCGCGGGTCCTTGCCACTTCAGTTGCAATTTGCTGCCTCCCTCACTTTGCATGACGAGGACCTGATACCCCACTGAAAACTCCTTCCGCGTGCAGCGAAGGTTATACCTCTGTGTATAACGTTTCTGGATTGCGCTGCTGCACTCATCGACAACTTGTGCGACCTCGCTCATTTGTTGTCTGAGCTCCTTTAAATACACTGCCGCTGGTTTGCTTAGCCCCATCGGAGGAGTCCACTCACCAGTCCACGATTTACGGAGACTGCTGAGGGGCCCATGTGGTGCACGACCATACATAAGTTCAAATGGTGACTTCCCCGTAATGTCATGAGGCACTTCGCGATACGCCCACAACAAGCAAGGCACGTAGCAGTCCCAGTCTCTTCCGTGCGTGTCGATTACGTGGCGCAGCATACCTTTGAACGTCCCATTCCAGCGTTCCACGATACCGTTACTCTGCGGGTGATCGGGCGTCGCGAACTTCGTTTTTACACCTAACCTATCCATGAGCTCCACGGTTAGTTCAGCGGCGAAATTTGTCCCTTGGTCGCTACATATCATCTCTGGCGTTCCGCAGCGGCTAAATACATCTATTAGAGCTTGACACATTGCCTTGGGTGTTATTGCCCACAGCGGAATCACTTCTGCGCATCATGTACACAGATCAACAACACTTAGAGCATACTTATGACCCCGTGAGGAAGCTGGCTCAAGGTGGCCTATGCAGTCAAGGTAAATTACCTCAAAAGGTGTCTGCGGTCTGTTCAGCGGCGTTATAGGCACCCGATAGGTTTTAAGCCTCCGTGCGTGAACCTGGCACCCGTGACAGCTCTGACAATTGTGCTTTACATCTGATCCCGATGATGGCCAATAAAAGGAGGCTTTAATGAGCTTTTTTGTTTTCTTTTCTGAGAAGTGACCACTGCAAGGGCTGTCGTGCGCCAATTCTAGTACTTCAGCTCGGCGGGACTTTGGTATTACCTAACTGGAGGCATTGTTTCCCGTCTAACTGCTCCCTATGATAGAGCAACTGACCGTCGATTACCATGCGGTGTGACCCTTTTGCTTGGCACCAAGCATCAGCCAGTGACTCATCTCACTTTTGCTCTTCAGCGAAAGAACTCTCAGTGACTGGCCCAAGCCGCTCACTGTCCTCAATAATATCCTCGCCGACAGAATTCTGACTTTCCAACTGCTCCTGCTCTAAACCTGACATGGAATCAGTCGCTAGCGGCTCCAACGCCTGTGCGTCCTGCTCCCCCTCTCCTTCAGCTTCTAACGAGGTGTTTGCCTCACCCTCGGTGTTAGGCACCTGGTGCTCACTGCATGTCGGTTCCTCTAATGTGCGCTGCACGGCATTAGTGCTAGGGTTAGAGCACAGAGACACCTGCTCTTGCTCTCTCACTGATAAACACCGTTCCGGTACTATCTCCTGTGCAACGCATCTGATCCCTTTCTCATACTCATTCAGATCAATCATTAGCTCTTCACGGCAGCGACGAAGACATTCATAATCTTCTGGAGTAAGTAGTACGGACGCACTACTAGTTAACTGGTCAGTTACTGTGCAAAGTAAGGTCACACGCTGAGTAGCGCTTCCTGACGAGTGTGGAAGACTGAGAGGCACATACATTAGGGCGTGCTGTAACACCCTGACCAAAAGCACCAGTTAGCTTTATTATGCTGCTACTCTGACCCAAAATCTCAGCGGTTACTTCATTCGCTCGTATCACTGTGATATCCGCACCTGAGTCAATGCGCGCGAAACAGGGTTTGTTTCCCACGAAAAGTTCGATCCTCGGATCCCTCATCAGTGTGCCGCGACGGTGTGGCTGGTCTCTCAAATGGCCTTGCCCTCTGGGGAGCTACGCATGCAACCTCTGCTTTCTTAAAGATAGTGTCATGTGAAGACTCGCAATCTCTTTGAAAGTGGCCCCGCTGTCTGCATCCAAAACACACTCCTGAATAAGGGCTGAAGTTTGCACCAGTGGAATGTTTCGCTTGTGGCCTATAATTCTGATTTCTAAATGCAGTACCGCGGTAGTTGCTCTGCCTGCTGCCGTTGAGGCTTTCTTCAAAATTTGCGGCTAACTCTGCTATATCCTTCGGCTTCAACCAGCCCCTTACTTCCTGCTGGGTGACCAGTGAGCGAAGATCAGTTGGCATTAACTGCTTCAGCCTATCAGCTGTCAGCAATTCCTGAAGACTCTCAAACGACTGCACCTCTCTACTTCTGAGGTAGTATGTGAATATAGTCTCCAGGCGTGCCGTCACTTGGCTCCAAGACTCGTCTGCTTCTCTTTTGATCTCTAGAAACATTCGGCGGTACTCACTTGGAATCATCTGCAGTTCCTTTAAAACTCTAGATTTTAGATCTGGGTACGGCATTACCCCAGCCTCCGATTGATTGGCAACGAATGTCCGCATTTTATCACTTAAGAATAGCAATATAACAGCTCCCTGTATTTCCTCAAGTATGCTCAATGCCGCAAAAAGGGCGTCCACATTCTTGAACCAGGCGGGAATCATTGGCTCATTAGTGGGCATTGGCGCAAGGACTGTTTTCAACTCTTTCGCATACCATGCAATACCGGTATGCCGGTTCCGCATTTCCGGCTCCTCTGAAGAGGCACGCGATGACCTCATCTTCTGCAGCTCAAGCTTGAGCTTTAATGCTTCTATCTCAAGCATCAACTCGTGCGTGCGATCCGATTCATTCAAACTGTCACCTTACATAGCATTTCTAACTGAGTCTGCCATCTCCCAGAGTGTGCCTGAACACAAGTGCATTCAATAAGAAGGGCCCCGAGAGAGCACAAAGAGAGCCTCACCTTGTCGTGATGCGTCGCTCGGTGTCGTCAGTTGCAACTGCGTCAGTCCCGTCTCCGACACTTGTCGTTACGCAGTCGTCGATGCTAGAGGTGCTCCACCGGACCACCCTCATCGTTGCGTCAGTCTGTCCCTTCGACGTTCCTTGCCATTCTCCTTCTGATGCCGAACACCGCAACGCCTCGTCAGTAGCTCGACGAAATCCTTCGGCTTTGCCCTCGTTCGCTGACACACAGCGCTCTCGTGCCGCTCAACTCCTTGCTCCAAAGTTGACCGGCAGGCTCGGAATGTCAATACTGTTTCAGGCAGCGCACCAGCAGGTCCCAAGGGCAGCGGGCGTTCTGTCAGCTTCGCTGGGCTTCAGCACTTTCCTCGCTGCGGGCTCTCCGATCCTGTAGACTGCGCCAGTTAATTTCCTTTCCCTAGGCTCTACTAGCCTCAACACTAGCTAAGGAGGGAAGGTGTTTGAGGTTTGAATCGGCACCCCTCGATGGCTCGAGTACACGGTGGTAGCGCAAAGGAAGAGCCGTAGCCTGGTAAAGAGAAGCTTTATTCCACACTCAGGCGTCTGGCCGGGTCCAAGCCCGAACCTCCGCTCTCTTCTCACATCCAAGGCATTCGTCACTTCAATCCTCGGTTAAACAGTCCCCCAACAAGCCAATCACACTTGGGGTTTGGCATCACCAAAACCAATCGCACAAACACTTTTATGACACACACGGCATTGGTCAAACATATGTCACAACCTACAACACGCGAGGGGATAGGTTCACTGTGCAACACGCGTCATTTCACTTTCTCCTACGTTGTTGCCTGAGTATCGGCCCATACGACCGCCGGCACCGAAGGCCCTGCTCGAGCTAACCTTCCCGCGCACCACGTCTCTTTCAAGAAGCCGCCGCTCAGCGGCGAGAATATTTACAGGCCCTGGCCACTAACGATATGTCATTTGTCATCTCGCAGTGTCATCATCTGTCATCTTAACGACCTTTGGTCGTTAGTGCTGCCTGGGAGCTGGATCGCCTGCACGCTTCGAGTGCTGTAATTGCGACCAGAATGCGACTGCGCACAAAAACATCTCCCGGTCGCATCCGGCCGGGCGGTAGCAAAACCAATTCCGTTTTCCTACGGCATTGACAAAGGACGCATACGGATGTCAAGCTGTAACTGAAACCAGGCGGCCGTGCGTCGCTTCGGTCCATCTACGCGACTCGCTTCCCATTCAACCCTGTATCTCCTCCTTTTTTTGTTGCAGCACGGAGGCGGCACCGCCCTCCGACGGCGCCCCCGCTGGGTCGCCTTTCTTGCCTGCGTGGGGTCTTCCGCATTTCTTTTTCGCGGAGCCGACCTGTGTCCCTCGTTTGCGGCAATCCTCCGAACCGTGGCACGGGGAGTCGCTCTGCGCTTTGAAGTACTCGCACAGTTGGACCACCAACCCCACACCAACTCTGCATACCTTGGACTAACTCCCCCTTACCCTGCCAAGCGTGGAAAACCACGTAAGCGTAGTGCAACAATGCGAAAATACCAAATAATGACTCAGACCTGCAGGAACGGCAATGGGTGGCCACATTCAGGAAGGAGGTCGAGTAATCTTCTTGCAGTGATGTTTCATGTTCAGTGGCACGTGCGTTCACGCAGCGCTTCATCTGACCTACGTCACTTTTGCCACATGAAAGCGGAACTTTGTGGACGACCCTCATGGCACACCGCACATACGGATTTGTGTCGCTTTTACCACGGCCTGCAAGTATAGGGCCGCTACTCGTTACCCTAGAGCGCACCCTGCCCCGTTTTCCAGGGGCGGAAGAGACCATTGGGACGCCATACTTATTGCCAACCCTTTTGAGGTTATGGGTCTCCGTGTGAATGTATACGATCACCACTGGTTTGGCATTGCTACAACCTCGTGACCACGGTGTTTTTTTCTGCCCTTAAATTTCTGTAGCTGTGCCTCTGTCACGGCACTCTAGAGGCGTTTAGGGAATCCTGCTTTGCGCATTCTGCCTACTTCACCCTCAAACCTCGCGTGCATCATCTGAGGGCATGACGTGAGGAGCACATATTTAGGGAGAGGGTGGCAATGTCCCTCTTCCCCATTTTTGACTGCACCAAATAAGAGGGCAAAAAATCTTTTTTCGACATAGACCAGTTGCACCAGCAAACACTTGCTTCTCCAAACTAGATGTTAGTGTCTAAAAATTGAGGT
>JABSTT010005371.1:0-18092 GCA_013339685.2 Hyalomma asiaticum
TTGTAAACAAGGCGCAACTAGTCACTTATGGATAACGGCTGTTGCAGCAGAGCATCGAAGGAAAGTGTACGCGATCGCATGTGCCCTATTTCACCGAAAAAGCTGGACATGGCACGTCGGCGGAGCTAGCATACATCAGGGATCACTGGAAACAAAATGTGTGGTTTTACTAAAGAAGTTTTATTGAAAAGGGAATCAAGTGGCAGCAGCGAGTAGCGGAAAACAGAGCCCAGCGGGACAGAAGAAAAGTACACGCACCAAGCACGAAGGGGTACCAAAATGAGCCGGAATAATCCATGCGGTAAATGGAAGACCATACACGTTTATTAGAAAACGATGAATTACAGTACCTAGAAAGAGATATCCGCAACAGACTTCGTTCACGCACTGCGCACAGTTCGTTCGTTTAGCACACACTGCCCGTTGTTCTACTTCGTCGTCGCAAACACATCGCTATTTTGCAGTTGCCTGCGTAGGACCACACTGCAGTGCCGACACAACACGTACACAGGAATACAGCGTCCACACCTCGGTGTTTTCCGCACACGCGGAGTGGAGATACAAGCACATGGTCACTCGCAAAAGCACGTACACTGCCGAGACTCCGGGAAACTGCGTTGACGAGACATGCCAGCGCACACCCCGTCCGACCAGCCCGACCCCCCCAAATGACGCCCTCTACACCCCTTGCTCCCCTCCTTTTTCATTACCCCGTGCAGCTGTGCGCCTGGTTACAAAAGAAACACACAAAAAATGCGCTTAGCCTCACTCCCATGTCACTCACTTACTCGGACAAGAGCGCCTTCCATAAGGTCGCCTTAAAATCTTGTAAGGTGGGTTTCGGAAAGCCCCTTTACCTTTTCTTAACTTAAGTTCAAGTTCTCCTTACAAAAGTACCTTATCGCGATAAGTTAAGTTGGTTCTAGAATACGGCGGTCAGTGGTGTGCATGAGGTCAGAGTACAACCAGTGCTGGACGTGAATCAGAGGACGGTCGGACGTCTCGCATTGGGCGCCCATGGGAGACCACAAATGAGGCTAAGGGGATATCGGATGGTCTGATTTTGAAGGAAGGGAAGCTCAGAGTAAAATTAGGTAAGAAACGAGATTAAGGAATATGAAAGAAAGTAGATGGGCAGCGAAAGTATTCGGGTATTTGTATAGGAAGAACGTTGACTCACAACGGAGGAAGAGAACTAGGCTACCAGTAAGTATACAGGCAGTAGCGAAACGGATCGGACGAAAAAGAGCGTTAAGAGCATGGTCAGAGCGACGGAGAAGTCGGATTGGATAGCAGGAATGAAGAAGCCGGCATTGAACAACTACAGAAAAGGGAAAGAATAAATCAAGAGAGAAAAATTTTGCGATAATTCAAAGGGAGGTGCTTTACTGTTTGAAGCAAGGTCCGGCCTGAGAACCCGAAGTTAAAGAGCAAAATTCAGTAAAGAAGCGGACACATGTACGTGCTGGGGAAAAGCTACAGAAACGACAGATCATATTTTGATTGAATGTACAGATGTCCACCCAGGTGTAGCTGTGGACACTACCCTACAGGAGGCCATGGTTTCAGGAGTAACACGGGAAAGCTGAACATGTCGGCGATAGAGATAAGTAAAAGGCGCTTAGAGTATGGTTGCGCAAAAGTATGGGCAAACAGAAGCGCAAGGATGTTCGGGTAAGATTGTTACATCACAGCGGAACGATAATAGATAAAATAGTTAGGCGAGGAGAAAGATTAGTTGTGAAATAATGTGTGAGTCAGGAAAAGAAATGTTTGTAGAGGAAAAAGAAATAAAGCTAGAGCTTGGTGGCCCGGCTACCATCCGTTATAAACGGGACGCCCCTAGTACTCATCCACCATTCATCCATCCCCTATTAGCAATCAGGCTTTCGCCAACATTGCAATGTACTCAATTCCTTTTCCTGCAGTGACATATTGGTGCTGTACATAAGCATTTATCACCGTATTGGTTGGTGTGATACGCCTTTAGAACTTCCTCTCCTCGTTGCTCCTTCGTCTTCCTAAAGCAAAAAAAAAATAAACGCATATCCACGGAGTGAATGATGATGAGTGGGCGAAGCTCCGGAGGTTCATCGGTAAAAACCGTAAATCTTTCGTGAATCTTGCCCAGTACATCATCAAAGACGTGACAAACACTGTGTTGCCATCTAGCGCTCTCCTATCACACTAGAGCACGCAGCGAGCGCCTCCGCGCCATGTATTGATCAATTCACGTACTGGCTAAGCAGCACCGCAGCGCTCGGACGGACGGACGGACGGACGGACGGACAGACAGACGGACAGACAGACGGTCGGACAGACAGACAGACTCCAATGCTACGCGTTCCCATACATCTGAATGAAGCGAGCCCCGCGGCGCCATCACGCATCTAGTGAGCACTTCATAAAAACTACGGGCTACATACTATGTACAGAGGAGGGAACGACCCACACCGTAAGTAGCTTCGCCCCAAAAGAAACTCGAGTTTAGCCCACAACACGCACAAATTATCCGACAGCTCCAAACATCAAGCAGGAGCGCGCGCGCTGCACACAACCTGGCACACACCAGGAGAGGAGGAAGGCGCGTGCCGCCAGCGCGCTCCTCCTTTCCCTGTGAAAAACGGTCCATAAATGGCTCGCCGTTAGCGTACAGCACGATGCATTTAGAGCGCAAAAAACAACGCAGGACTGAAGAAAAACACACGCGTAACGTGCTTTTTCCCTCAGTCCTGCGTTGTTTTCTGCGCCGGAAATAAACAAAAGAAAATATGTAGCGTGGCCTAGAGCGTAGCGCATCGCGCCCGGAGCGAGGGGTCGCACGTTCGATTCCTACGTGAACGATTATATATATTTTTTTGTAATTTTCTGCGCTGCATCTATCACAATTTTCGCTCACGGATGACGCTCATTTTCGCGCAACAACCAACGACGCCGAAGCCGACATCAGAATTTCTGCGAAAGGCTCTTTAATGCTCTCCCGTTAAAAGCGAAACGCTCGCGCAGGCTGACATGACCATCGGCTAGCCTGGCCGATACAAAAGTTATCGCAGGGCAAGGGAACCTTATAGACCGCGCGTGTGGTGCAATTCATGAAGCCACTGTGGTGTTGCACAGGACTCGATCGACGGCTTGTCCTTCCACGAGCCACACGTGTACAGCGGCTGCAAGTTTTGGGCGCCGAAAGTACAGTGTTTACGTCGTGTCGGCCAGCTACCCTTTCTACATTGTAGGTGATTTTGTACAGTTAAGGCATAACTTCAAGCGATTTTCTGCAGAATGCACTCCATGCTTTCCCGACCTGCTTGGGGCTCCTGATTTCTTTGAAGCACAGACTTTGCGGCAGCGTACAGGGGTTCTTAGGAAGACCAACAGATTGCCGTCGCTCTAATGGTACTGCAGGCTGGTTTTCATAGATCATGGCAACTGTATTGGGGCGCACTTGAAAAACAGCTCGAGTTTATCGCTATTTTTTGGAGCCTTCGAGCGTGCGGTACGGAGCGCTAAAAAACACCAGCCTAAAGGAACAGCGTTGTGGTTGTGTCTTTTTTTCTCCCCATCTCTTTCTTTGGCTAGTTTTTGCAAGAAAGTTCTAGGTCGCTCCAGAACCAGCGTGGAAAATAGGAAGTCGTCGAATTTGAATGTTTTTTTTACAGTTATTCAAGTTATTCGAGTATATTATTACGTTTGCGAACATCACAAGCTACCGGGACGCCAAAACACAAATGCTGGAAACTACAGAATCTTCAACAACTTGGAGCGAACCACGTTCACTGTTCGTTTCCTCCATCAGGTCCGTCAGGTACAAGGTCGCTAAAGTAGATCTCCCCGTTTCCACAATCGACAGTGGCACCACACATTCTAAGGAAGTCAATGCCAAGAATTATGTCATGGGTGCTCCTTGAGAGAATAGTAAATTCTGTCGTGAACACATGATCGCCCAAAGATACATCTGCGGTACAAACACCAATGGGATGCAACGGATCGCCACTCACACCAGAGAATGTTGCACCCTTCTCCCACCGGAACATAACTTTGTGTCCAAAACGCAGTTTAAAAGAAGCACTCATAATCGAAACAGTAGCACCAGTGTCCACCAAGGTCATTGTGTCTACACCATCAACAAGAATTTGCACTTTGTTTTTTCAACATAAACACCGGTGGAGGTATGTCTTTTCGCAGCATGTCACCAGCGACCTCACCCCCATCGGCCGCGCTGTCTAGTTTTCCTGATGTGGTGAAGGGGAGCGCCGACGTGGCGATGGCGACCGGCGTAGTCGAGGGACTCGAGGTGGCGTCACACTTCGGTCAGATGCTGGCGACTCGTTCCGCGTGTGTCCATGCCGGAAGCTGCTGTCTGGGCAACCTTGGGTATACTAGTGCTCGTGAAAAGGTTGGACACTAGCCTGCTGCACATAACGTGGCCACAGGTCATAGCGTGGCATTCGGGGGCGATCACAATACCGCGATATGTGACCTGTCACGCCGCAGCTGTAGCACACAGGAGCAGGGCGGAAACGTCGCTGTCTTTCGAAGTGCTCGGGCGCGTTGGTGTACGCACGAGTACTCGGGTTGTGGCGACGCCCAGCATAATCGCCAGCCAGCCGGTGCAGTGGGGCCTCTAGGACGACTGCCCTCGGGGTGCGGTGGTCCTCGGAAGCCAATTCCGGCTTGACTGCGGGATGCGTCTAGATTCCACAGTCTCCGCTACGTTGACCAATGCATGCTCAGAATTGGAGAGCTGCGAGGCAGTCGTATCTTGTGGGAAGTAAGATGGTGAAGTACTTCACAATGCACGTGGCACAAGGTCATGCCTGAGCAGTTCCTCTCGCACGATTTCGCGTTTCGTTGTGCAAAGGTCAACAGTTGGCGTCGTGTCTATGCTGGCCACCGTGGTAACATTGGCCAGACGACCGAACTTCGGTGTTATTCTGCGCTGCTTCAATGCTTCGAAAGTGCGGCAGTCTCGTATAACATCAGATACTGAAGTGGGATCTTCTCGGCTAATTGAAAAGTTGTACACGTCCTCCGCGATGCGCTTTAACAAATGCCCGACCTTGTCTTCTTCGGACATGTCCGCATTCACTTGCCTGCACAACTCAAAATCTCTTCTGTGTACGTCGTATTTGTCTCACCAGCTAGTTGGGATCTTTGGGAGAGGTCTGCTCAGCGCGTTTCTTTTTGGCTGCTGAATTGCCGAAACACTTTTGGTTTCTTCAACAAAGCAGTCCCACGTGGTTAGTATTTCTTCGTGGTTTTCATACCACACGAGAGCAATATCAGTTAGGTAGAAAACCACGTTCATTAACTGAGAGGCAGCATTCCATTTGTTGTACTGACTCACCCGTTTATAGTGGTTGAGCCATTCCTCAACATCTGCATTCGGTTTCCCGGCGAAGGTGCGAGGCTCCTTGTAGGGCTGCCAAGCACTGCTGGGCGCGGTTTCCCGGGCCCTGTTGGTCGCGGTTCTACGAGTGTCCTCGTCGTCGGACATGGCGGGCGGCGGCGGAGGCAAGCCGGCGAGGCGACGACTCCGACGAAGTCCTAGTAGTAACGCTTCCGTTGTTGGTCGTCTTACCCGCACCTGCGACATGCTGCGACATGCTGTGACATGCTGCGAAAAGACATACCTCCACCGGTGTTTATGTTGAAAAACAAAGTGCAAATTCTTGTTGATGGTGTAGATACAATGGCCTTGGTGGACACTGTGGCTACTGTTTCGATTATGAGTGCTTCTTTTAAACTGCGTTTAAGACACAAAGTTATGTTCCGGTGGGAGAAGGGTGCAACATTCTCTGGTGTGAGTGGCGATCCGTTGCATCCCATTGGTGTTTGTACCGCAGAGGTATCTTTGGGCGATCATGTGTTCACGACAGAATTTACTATTCTCTCTAGGAGCACCCATGACATAATTCTTGGCATTGACTTCCTTAGAATGTGTGGTGCCACTGTCGATTGCAGAAACGGGGAGATGTACTTTAGCGACCTTGTACCTGACGGACTGATGGAGGAAGCGAACAGTGAACGTGGTTCGCTCCAAGTTGTTGAAGATTCTGTAGTTCCAGCATTTTGTGCTTTGTGCGTCCCGGTAGCTTGTGATTTTCGCAACAGCGACAGGGTGTTTGACGCAATGGTGGAGCCCATTCATTTGAACTGTATGAAGAAGAACACATTAGTGCCCCATTGTATATTGTCAATTGTGCAAGGGTGTACTGGAGCATGGGTCATCAACTATTCCACAGAGTCAGTTGTTCTACCTGCCGGCCTCAAACTCGCCATATGCAAAGAATACGTACCGACGGCTGTGGCTGTTCTCAATGACTCTCCGGAAGCCGATCCAGTGAGCAGCTGTTTAGACGATTAAAAAATTCTAAATATGATCGACAAGTCTCTCACAACAAGCAAGCGACGTATGCTTCTCGACCTTCTGTTAAAGTACTGGCCCGTTTTTGATTTTTCGCAGAACAGTGCACCCTTTATTCCCTCTTCCCGTACACGCCACAGGATCGATACGGGGACCGCTCAACCGGTTCGACAAAAACCGTACCGAGTCTCACCGTCTGAGCGCAAGGTAATCGACGATCAGGTCCGTGAAATGCTACAGAAGGGCGTCATCCAAGAATCATCCAGTCCTTGGGCAGCTCCGGTGATTCTTGTCAAAAAGAAAGACGGTTCGTGGAGATTCTGTGTCGATTATCGCCGTCTAAATTCAATCACAAAGAAAGACGTTTATCCGCTTTCACGAATCGATGACGCCCTAGACTGTCTTCACTCGGCGTCATATTTCTCTTCTATAGATTTACGTCCCGGGTACTGGCAGATACCTATGCATCCGGCTGACAAAGAGAAGACGGCGTTCATTACACCGGACGGACTGTACGAATCCAACGTGATGCCATTTGGCTTGTGTAATGCGCCCGCGACGTTTGAAAGGTTTATGGACACCATCTTACGTGGCCTAAAGTGGAACATCTGTATGTGTTATCTTGATGACGTGGTGATATTCGGGCGCACATTTGCGGAGCACAATGAACGAGTGCGTGTCGTTCTGGATTGCATTCGAAATGCTGGGCTTGTTCTTAATGCGAAGAAGTGCCGTTTTGGCGAACGACAAACGTTAATTCTTGGACACCTCGTCAGCAAAGATGGCATCAGGCCGGACCCTAACAAGACAGCGGCTGTAGAAGCTTTTAAAGCACCTCGCTCCACGCGTGAGCTGCGTAGCTTCTTGGGCCTCTGCTCTTATTTTCGCCGATTTATCCCTGAATTTGCCGATGTTGCCTTTCCCCTGGCTTCCCTTCTTCGCCAAGGCGCTCATTTTGAATGGACACATCACTGCGAGACTTCCTTCGACCAACTGAAGTTCTTACTCACGTCACAACCTATCCTCCGGCATTTCGATCCTTGCGCACCGACTGAGCTTCATACGGATGCAAGCGGCATTGGTATCGGCGCTGTTCTAGTCCAACGTTACAATCAGAAGGAACATGTCATCGCATACGCCAGCCGCACTTTGAGCAAGCCAGAACGTAATTACACCGTGACAGAGCAAGAATGTCTGGCTCTCGTCTTCGCTGTGCAGCGGTTTCGCTCCTATCTGTATGGTCGTCACTTTGAAGTTGTCACTGACCACCATTCCCTCTGCTGGCTTGTGAACCTACGAGATCCGTCCGGCCGTCTTGCACGTTGGGCTCTCCGCTTGCAGGAGTACGACTTCACGATATTGTACAAGAGCGGCAGGAAACACGCTGATGCAGACTGCCTTTCACGGTTGCCACTTAACAGGACGGCGTGCGACAATGAAAACTTCGATCACCTGATTGCGTCACTAGTACCACATTTCCCGGAGAAGACAACGTTTGAAAGTGAGCAGCGTAAGGACCCAAGGTTGAACCCATTATTCGCCGCCGCACGAGCGTCTCCGACACAAGGCCGTTTCTGCGTTCGAGATGGACTACTCTACAAGAAGGCGTTCTCCGCTACGGGCGCCCGCTTTCTGCTGGTTGTACCGAAGACACTACGTTCATCTGTTCTACGTGCAATGCACGATGATGCCACTTCGGGCCACCTGGGAACTGCGCGGACGCTCCATCGTACGCAGGAACGCTTTTACTGGCCGCGCGTGCGCCAGTCAATTGAGTCGTATGTGGCCAGTTGTACCCAATGCCAGGCGCACAAATCGCTTACTGTGGCCCAAGCTGGACCTCTACAACCGGTGACGCCTCCCAGTTCTCCATTTGAGCAAGTTGGGATCGACCTCATAGGGCCTTTCCCGCATTCCTCTAAAGGGAACCGTTGGATTGTGGTGTGTGCTGACCATCTCATCCGTTACTGCGAGACGGCCGCCTTGTCATCCGCGACTGCTAGCGAAGTCTGCTCCTTCCTACTGCATTCCATCATACTGCGACACGGCCCACCCAGAGTTATAATAAGTGACCGCGGGCGTCAGTTTACAGCAGACGTCGTTGAGCAGCTCCTCCGCATGTCCACCTCTGAATTCAGACACTCGACGCCTTACCACCCGCAGACGAATGGCCTCACGGAGCGCACAAATCGGACACTGGTCAACATGCTTTCGATGTACGTTGAAGCCAACCATAAGGACTGGGACGACGTCTTACCGTTTATAACGTACGCATTAACACCGCACAACACGAGACCACCGGTTACAGCCCGTTCTTTCTCCTTTACGCTCGACCCCCACGCTATACTCTGGATACAATATTTTCCTTTACTGACCACGCCGACTCTTCTATAGCTGAAATTATCTGTCCTCGCCGAAGAAGCTCGTCGTATTGCCCGCCTGCGTACCATAGCGTCACAAGACCGATCAAAGATCCGTTATGACAGCAAGCGTCGACACGTCACGTATGATCCGGGAGACTTCGTTTGGCTGTGGAAGCCCTCGCGACAGCGTGGCTTGTCCCAAAAACTACTCGCCCATTACACTGGACCATTCGTTGTCCTCGACCGCTTGAGTGCAGTTGACTACCGAATAGCCCGCATCACTGCCAACGGAAGACGCTCTACCAAAACCGAGGTCACGCATGTCGACCGCCTGAAGCCCTACACTTGTCGGGATGCCGAATGACGCGCGGCGCGCTTCGTCTGCGAGGGGGGTAATATTACGTTGCGAATGTGCCACAAGGTATGTGCCACAAGATGAAGAAGAAGAAGCAGAGCGGATGGTGAAGGAAGACGACGTTGGATCAGTTTCGGTAGCGTTGGTCTGTGTGGACTTCCCCCGGTCTACGCCTTCTGAAAATAAACCCGAAACCACTACTGTGGACGTAACAATGTTTATTACCCATTGATGTCGTCTGAAGTTGACGGAAAGGGAAAGGTGACGAATTTCGCGCGTTATCTGGAACCATACAGGGTTCTACTTTCCTGCAATATTATTCGTTTATTTGTTTGTTTATTTATTTATTTATTTATTTCTTCGCAAATTTCTCACAGGCTCTAGCAGGAGTATTGTGTAACGGTACGAACTGTACAATATAGAGGGAGACCTACACTCTAAACTAAAATGGACAAAAATGGGCATGCTGTTCGTCCTTTCGGGGAATAAGTGGGCTGACACAGGTTTTGAACCAATTTTGGAGCAACTACAGCAGCGGTTCAAGTTTTTAGTCCCCTGCATTTGCCACTCGGCGGTTTGAAAATTGCCCTCTGTGGAGCATTCCAGGCAGAATTTCTGTCGAGACAGTTCCGACCAACTGGAAGAAAGTAAAATGGAGGCTGCCCATAGCGCTCACATTTTTACTTGATTTATCAGCATTTATAGTCACACATACAGATTTCATATCGCATATACAGACAGGCATGAACTCGCGCAGGCAGGAACATAAACACACGTCACAAGCAAACATATACACAAGCCAATCCAAGTAATGCACAGCATACACCACTCACCTCACACAACCGTACACCGACGAGCACCACATATCGCTCACCTCACACAACCGTACACCGACAAGCACCACATAGACCGCTCACCTCATACTACCGCACACCGACGATCGTGTATATTACCCGGCATATTAACCTGCCTTTTAGTGCCGGTGGTAAGTTCTTGTTCAGCGCGATCACAAAATAAATATTCACAGAACAGCTGTGCGATTAACGTCGGCTCTTAGATAACCCTGCATCACACATATCTGTTAAACTCAACCCGCATTATAATCAGCGCCTCTTTAATTAGCGAATTCCTATTATTAGCGAACACCTCGTGGATTGAAGCGAATGCGCGTTTGCAATGCCGGAGCGCATGCTTATAAAGCGCCCCCGAGTACACACAAACACAGTAACGGCCAACATTCAGCCGCGACTGCGAAGAGACGCGATGCATAGTTGCTCCACCGTTATGCGCCCTTGCCGAAGTCGTCCCTAGGCCTTTTCCGTAGAGCACGGCTCTACAAGAAACAACCGCCTGCGCTCACAAAATACGCAGTCCTCTGCTATTTTCTACGGTCGTTATTCCACGTACAAATGAAGAACAAGTCTCATCGTCAGTGTCGCTTCTAAGATGTCATGTGGTACTTACACCACTCACTACGAACGAGACGGCTCGCAGTTACGATATGCCGCATAGTCGTAGTGCGCCGGCGACGGCACGTCGGTTCGGTCGCCAGGTATCGGAACTCTAGCTGCGTGGCAGTGGTCGTCACACGAGGCGAAATACACAATTTGAACTGCACTTTATTCCACGATGCAGACAGTATTTCCCGGAAAGCAAGGCGACGTTCCTCTTTCTCCCACCGGCGATAGCTCACACCAGCCGGCTGCGGGCTTGATGCCGACGGCATATAGCGAAGTCTCTTTTCGCGTACGAATTGCAGCCATTGACTCTTCGGGAATTCGGCAACCAACTGCTGACAATCAAAACAGCTTACTTTTGTTATCGCTGTAAATATTCCTCGTAATTCCGCGCGTTCAAGCAATGTATCCACAGCATGTAGGCTCGGAGGCTCTCACTGGGGCGCGCACACTCAAACTCGCCGTAACGCTACTCCGGCCTTCGGAAGCCTGAGACGGTAGCAGAGCGAATGGTGTTCAGATACACGGCCAGTTGTGCGAGTACCGCGAACCCCGTGACGATATCCAGCCTCGCACGATGGCTGCATGATCGTGTGACGGCCACGGTTCCCGCGCTTTGAGTTTTCTACGCGTTAAAGAAGCGCCTAATTCTTCCTGAACCACTCCAAAAACATGGCACAGCCGCGCCGCATGGCAGCAGACGATCCAACGCAAACCATTTGGCTCTTTTTAGTTCCCCCATTGGTATTTTTCGTAAAGGGCTTTTGCACACGAGACGCACTAGTCTAAAATTTGGTCCTTATAAATGAACCGTTGAACCGTTGGTCTAAAGCAATGCGTTTGGTTCACCTTGGGCAAATTCTGGTTTAGAGTGCATGAAAGCCCTGCCTGTCCAGGCACCTACCCGGCTAAACGATGTGACCTACCTGTCACCGTTCCTGCTTGAAGAATTGCGCATGAAGATGAACAGCTTTTCACATGACTGTCCAAGGATACACATGCCTACGAGTCTGCAGTGTCTCAGACCTCCTAACCGTCCCAAAGCATCGCCCCCGTAAAGAAAAGCGATTGTGGCAAGTTAAGCGGTGTCTTATGAGTAAAAACAGTGTAAAAATGTATTAAAATAACAGTCGTTTCAATTCAATCTTTCATTCCATTACTTCAATGACATGCACAATGAAAAAGAAAAACGGATGAGGCCCGAACAAAAAGTGAAGCTGTGTTTGCATAACCGGCATTCGGGCCCCCCTTACAAGGCACACAGCACGAGAGATGTGGCACAAAGAAAAACACCCCACGGTTGCGTTTACCGAAAATTTTCTGTTTTCTGCATAAAATTAAACATGGTTCAATGCGCATAGCAAAAAGATTACGATACCGCATGTAACACATTGAATAGGCTTCATTGGATTGTAACACATTAAATAGGCCCTTCTGACATAAACGCTGTATTGATGGAAATAAATTATTATTAATATTGTTACAGTTTCATAACGAAGGAAAGAAAAATAAGAGAACCATGGTAACACATACATATAAACTGACCAAGACAGAAGGTACAATCATCAACCGTTGCAAACTACTGAAGATCTACAAAAGAACTTCTAAATATTTTCTTACTGGTAGACTCGATAACAATTTCATGTTCTTTCAAGGAGTTTGCCAATGTCTGCTCGCACATAATTAAACGACTATATGCAATAATCGAGTTCTCATTATTTCGGGAAGGGTATCTGCGAGTTTTGCTCCAGAGCCAGGCTAATGTATGCAGTGTTCCATCAGAATGTTTAAGACATTGTTTGTACCTGAGTGCTAAAGAACATGCGCAGAAGTTGTGAGCAAAAATTATGAAAAAGAAAACGTGTAAAAAGTGGTCCATGTGTGCTTTGTAGTGCACCCCACCTACATGACAAACCGCTTTGCCTTGCAGTATATGCAATCTATTTATATTTTCTTTGCCTTGTAGTGCCCCTTGTGATGCCCTAAAGAGTAGCTCATTTGTGACGAAAATAACACATGATAGAGCTATAGTTTAACAGGAAACGGAAGCGAAAAAAATATATTTTTCGAGTAAACATATGCGTTTAAAATACCGCGAACGAGATGGTTGACATGTGTATCCCACAATATTTTTTTACGAAAGTACACTCCAAGAGTTTTTACATTGTGAACGGCCTCAATCGAGGAATTCCTCAAAGGTAAAACGCTCGTCAATGGAACATTTATATGCAGTTGCAGAAATATGATTACTTTTGTTCTATTTACGTTTATTTATAATGAAGTCGAATTGCACCACATGCTGAGATATTTAATAGAACCGTTTATCTAATTTGCTATATTTTTTAAGTTCTGTAAATTCAATAATAGTGTCGTATCATCTGCGACATATTTCGGTTTGTTCTTATTACTTGTTATATGATGTTTGTGCGGATGAAGCAGGAATCGAGCTAAAATTCTCCTTTGTGAAACTTCTGTAATTAGAGGCTTACGTGAGGAGAGGTAGCCTATAATTTCTACCCGTTGCATGAGATCCCGGGCGCATGATGTTATGACATCTAATGGAAAGCCACAGAAACCACATAACTGCAATTTGTTCAATAATGCTTGATGATTCGTCATATGAAACGCCTTGGAAAAGTCTATGTAAATGCCTATTACTGATTGCATTTCTTCGAATGCTTAGAGGATAGAGTATTTCTTAGTGAAGTGTGCAAGTTTCGTGGAACGGCCACCACTAAAGACGTCGTTGAGTATATTAAATTTATTAAGGAACTTGGTTAGCTCTGTAAATATTATCTTTCCTATGCCTTTAGGGAATGTAGGAAATATAGAAGTTGGACAATGATTAGGAAACCTATTTTTGTCATCTCCTTTATATACGTCAATCACATTTGATATCTGCATTTTTTGGCAGGCGCCTGTTACTGAAAGCTGTGTTATTAATATCACAAATATGCGGTAAAATAATGTCGGCCACATATTCACAGGCTTTATCTGAATTGTGTCTGTCACACACGCTGCTCTGTTTTCAAAGGAACCCAATATACCGGTAATTTTGTAATCATGTGTAGGACCGAGATTTTGCTGCCCTTATTTAGTCCGTTTGCAGCGTCTGCGAAGTGTGTGTTGACTGCAAGGGTAGGGAGAAAATGGCGGATGTTGCAGCATGCCCTACTTGAACATCGCGAGTTTTGTCTTAACTACATCAGCGACTTGGGGACGAGTATTGTAATGGAGTAAGAAGACCCCACTCATCAATTTGCCACGTTCTTTGGCCTTGACAGCGCCATTCCGGCGATTCAGACAAGCCGTTTACTCCAAAGCTATGCATGTGGCCAATGAAATGCGGCTTAGTAGAAATAGTCTTTGGGCGGGTTGGTTCATGCTCTCCTGTGTGTTGCCTCCTTCTCTATGTGTCGTTTTTTTAGCGCTCCGTTTTTTTCCTTTTGAAGCATGAAATGTAATTTTCACTGTATACACCAGCGATACGGCGACGACTACTTTTAAACGCGAAGCATTTCTTAGCGAACTTCGGAGACATTGAGCGTATCTATCTATCTATCTATCTATCTATCTATCTATCTATCTATCTATCTATCTATCTATCTATCTATCTATCTATCTATCTATCTATCCATCTATCCATCTATCTATCTATCTATCTATCTATCTATCTATCTATCAAGCCGCCTACGAATTTGTGCTCTCCTGGCCGTTTCTTTGATGGGATGTATACGAAAATTGGTATGCCACAACATGACTGCATGACGAACAAAAATGACAGGTCATAACGTGAAAATCATGACATGCATGTGATCAGCGACATGATTTACCTGCCACGGTCTTGGTGCTCTCCTGGCCGTTTCCTAAAAGCGATGTATACGAAAATTGTTGTGGCAGAACATGACTTCATGGCGATCATAAATGGCAGGTCATGACATGGAAATCCTGAAATGCATGTCACGAGCGGTACGATTTCCATGCCACGGTCTGGGTGCTTTCCTCGCCGTTTAGTTAAAGGGATGTATACGTAAATTGGTATGGCACAAGATGACTGCGTGACCAATATAAATGACAGGTCATTCGATGACGATCATCAGATCCATGTTGTTAGCGGCATGATTTACATGCCATGGTCTTGGTGCTCTCCTGGCCGTTTCGTTAATGAATGTATACGAAAATTGGTATGGCACAACATGACTGCATGACCACCATAAATGACCCGTCATAACACAAAAATCATGACATGCAAGTCATGAGCCACATAGTTCACGTACCACGGTCTTGGTGCTCTTGCGGCCAGTTCGTTAACTTGATATTTCCCACGTAACATCGGGCTTGGTCTTCTCAAAAATATGAACCCTTTTCTCTTTGTAGGTAGACATTGGTTTTATTTCTATACTGTTTGAAAACAGCCGAATGCTCAAAGCTTCGTGAAGTTCAAAGCTTATGGAAAAGCTTTTCCTTTTATGTTATCATTTTTATGCACTCCCTAGACGGATATCCATGGCTGAGGCGAATTACTAGCATTTATTTTATTGCTTTCAGATCAAATGACTCATCATAAACTTCTGTGAAAAGAGGAATAATCTTGTTATATGCGTAACCTGATGTCTTAGCTCGAGTTACAGCATTCCAATTCTCAGTAATAGTTCATTTCGAAAGTTATTTATGTTCTTTATTTACTTGTAAAATACTGCGGACCGCAAATCGGTCCTGGCAGGAAGGGCACTTACAGCTTAAATGCAAGAGAACAAAAATGCTAGGAAAACAGTACACAATAAGGAAGTGTAAAAATATAGTAGATTGATCTAATAAATAGATAAGTACACTGAATATGCTAAATATACATAATTGACGACATATGGTTAACGTGATTCAATGAAAAGGTGAAGGTCAGGTCGGGTATTACACTCGGACGTTGTTCTGGGAAAGAAGGAAAATGTAAATCCGTTCCTCTTGGCGAAATGAGGGGTTAGTGCATGTGCGCGATCATGACGGGTACGTGTTGACTTAAGTTGTGTTTACTTATGTTCTGTACTAATGTAATGTGTGAGCAATATTTAGCGCCACATTTGTGAGGCTCAATGAATAAAAATGTAGGATGGTGACCACGAATGTGGGATGAAATGACTCCTGAAATTATTTGCCCTCAGGTTAGTTGGTTATACGACTGTCAATCAAAGTATTCACGGATTCCGAAATACATGTGGCGTCGCTAATAACTTTTGTAGATCCATGTGAATGGAGCAATCTTTCAAAACTGTGTGTGGCTGTTGGCGTCTGCAGCATGTTTATATTAAAATCACCACCTAGTATAGGTATATATTGTCTTTGGTTGGCGTAATTAAATAGCGATTCCATTGTCAGAAAAAAATTATCTAAATTTCACCAAGGAACGATAAACTACTGCTATGGTCAGGTTTTGTTATACTAAAACTCGGCATTCTATGTGATCTGTCATAGAGGTCATTTCATCAAGGAATTCACATTCCGTGTTTTCTTTTACGTACGTCGAAATACCACTACCAGATATAATTATTCTGTTTACGTAAAATGCATTGTAATTTGCCCGTTTGAGGACGTCACTTTCCCACGAGTATCACGTCTCTGTTAAAATTGACACATCAAAGGAAGAGTTAGAGCTTTCGAAAAGAGCGCAGAGGTTATCTTCTTTATTTGTAGCTAAATGTGTGTTTTAATGAAAGGAAGTGGAGCTTTCGATGTTATGAAAAAAAAAATATTGTCTACATATTCAGGTAGTATCGCCGCGGTGGCAAGAAAAAAGGAAGGGCATAGGGCTGATACGTGTCAGGTCACACCGTCGTATCATGTTCGATTGCTCATCTTTCCTTGCCAATACTCTACCATCGCTCATCCATATGAACGTCCAGTTTGGTGCGATTTTCTTTAATGGTCATACCCAGCAGCCGCTTGAGTGCTGCACAGAGGTGTTCATAAATACATGTAGGAGATGGAGGTACGTTACAAAAGTCAGACATTGATAGGCGCATTTTTTGGCTTTCTTGAGAAATCGGTCGCGTTTGGCACAGCTTTCTTGTTGAACATTTATGCTGGGAGGCTGAGATTTGTTACGACCCTTGACCTTGTGACACGACTCAATTTCATCATGCATCAGTGGTTCATTTACTAGAGTGCTATCCTGAAAAACACTCTTTCATAGGTCTTTATGATCTGCTTGGACAATTGCTCAAATCTCCAAATTGTATTTCCGAGAATGCTATTTACTTCTGGTGATTCTCTACTACTGGTCTTCCAACATTTTTCATCATTTTGCGTATATTTTCTAGGGATGCATTTGCCTTCCTTAGCGCACCATTTTCTTTGAGAAGTTGCCCATTCACTTCCTCCGTTTTCTCATACATTTTGTCGTGAATGAAATAATTCACCTCTCCTATTTCCTTTCTCGCGTCACTGAGTGTCTTTCTTAGGTCTCTTTTTCATTTTCCTTTTCTGCAGAAAAGTTCTATTGTAGGTCACAAAATATCTGTTATTTTCGTTTAACAGAAATCTGTCATGCGAAAAGAACCGAAAATTTCTTTTTTGAAGTCAGTGCTCTAAAATAAATCCGTCACTTGCAATTTTAATTAAAAATCAACCTTATGTATGTGACAAAGCAGCAATCTTGCGTGTCTTCTCTTTACGTAAAAAATTGTAAAAAATGGTTTCGCTGCGCATTGAGCGCTCTTTTCTTTGTGCTGCGCCCCTTCTTTAGTACTCGCTGCGCTCATTTGTTGTTGTTGTTGTCCCCCCCCCCCCCCTTCTCCTTCTTTTTTTTTTGCATTGGCGCTCCTCGTGTTTCACGGACGAGCTTACACTTATCTCTCTGTGGTGGTAGGCTCTACCATAGAGGCCACAACAACAACATGACACAGCCTGCCTGCAAGCTCGAGATGAATGTACGAGAACGTTGTTGCGTCATGTGCCTGTGTAGTGTCTCCAGCTTCAATGGGCCGCGATTTACCATCCAACTCTCGACCAGTCTTTCACCACATCGATTTTAGACTTACCGGACACGGAAGATGTACTTTTCTTCTGGGTAGCGTGGCATTGCAGCTTCCATTGTGCTTATCAGTACAACTGCTAATGCAAGTTGTAGTTTTCTACTATATGTCTCGCGTGCGTATTTTTTTATATTGTGTACGCATATGCGCAGATAGTTCAATTGTGTAAATAGAGTTTTCGGGAATGCATTTCCGGCGCTCCCTCACCATTGAGTGAGGAAAAGTTAGCTTTGCATTCAAGCACGGATCAGTGGCCGCTTCGATAACTTCTTGATAGCGTGTGCTAGTGCTAATACTCACTTCATGAAATGATTACACGGCGGTGCCTCAACTGAGCAGCTGCTATACGTACATCTTCTATCGTGCTTCTTGGCGGCGCTGGTCTTCGTTTAGCACGAAGGCGTTTTTATTTCTTCTTGACCCAATAATAGACTTAGCGTTACTTCTTTCATGAAAATATTGTCAGTGAAAGGGTACGCGAAAAAGTACCAACATATTTCCGGTAGTTTCCTCGCATTGCGGGAAAAC